>CM038143.1:271433785-271629446 GCA_021437245.1 Aegilops speltoides | reverse complement strand
GTACCGAACTTGTGACCAAGTGTCGAAGCACTTCACAAGCGTAGGCTCGCCATCGTCCCCAAGAAGGCTCCCCACCACTCCTTATCATCGCCATTCAAGAACAAAGTACCAGCCAAGAATGACTGAAGGCCCCGCAAGAGGAGCTGTCGAGGGCTAACCATGGCATCACAGAAAACTGCCGCTGGCGCCCCGCGCCTGCGCATCAAGGTCCAGGCAAGCAGCTGCCAAGGCTGCCACCCAACCCAAAGACACCTCCGTGACGCCATCACCGTGCCATCCCAAGAGCACGCGGGCAAGATACTACGCGAACCATGCAGAGCGAGGTGGCAAACGGAGCTGACAGAGGCGCCCATCGCGGGCACCCGGAGGCTCACTTAACGGCCATTACTCCACCTTCGCAATCACATACCGACGGGCATTTAATGCCCTTGTCCCCGCCGCAGAGAGTTAGGTAGGGCACTGGCAGTAACCGCTGTACCAACGCTGCGCCACGCTTACCCCTTCCTACGCTCGCCACCGTGGGTACCCCTTCAGACTATAAAAGGGAGGCCCATGACGAGAAGGGTTCAACTTCATTCGACATCCGCAGAGCACCACCATATGCTCTCAGACGCTGCTTAGATTCTATAAATAACACAGAGCAGCAGAGGTGTTATTCTCCTGAGAGCCCCGGCCGGGTAAAGATTGCTCCGCTCGCAGGCGCTCACCCCGATCTCGCTTCCGGCGGCGGCCTCGCCCTCGCCGAATCCGTATAGGCCCCTCAGGTTCTCTATAGGTGCTCGAGGTCGCAGAAGAGAGCTTAACCTCACATCTTTGGCGCTACCAGTAGGGCCGAGGTCGTGGAGCATCTGATCCGTCTCCACGCTGCACTACATCAGCACATTATCACAACATGCCACCGGAAGAAGAAGCCTTCGAGGTGGCCCCGCTACATCATTTTACCGCCATCACGGAGCAAGCAAAGCGGTGAGGTGGACGCCAGCAGCGGCAATGCAAAGCCGCCGTGGGTCTCGTGGTCGCCACCAGATCCAGGAACAAGGCCCCGCAAGCCGCGGTGCAATGGTGCGACGCCGCCTGGCCCCAAGAGGTTCAAGGTCAACAACGCCTGGTGCTCCAAGCACCGCGGTTTATGCTGGAGCAAGGCTGCCGGGTCGCGGATGCTCAGGGTCAAGATGCACAACCGCATGCTAGAGCGTGAAGTACGATTGTTCGGACGGGTGTTACCTCCCAACCCGACAGAGTCCGAAGGCCTCACTTCACGCCGCCCATCATCACCGCTGCCTAAGATCGCAGAGGAAGCGCTGGCCCGAGCCCACCTTGCTTAGACTTCTCCAGCCGCCACACAAGATCGACGACCGAGGATGGCCATACACAGCTCGCTACCGCTAATGGCGAAAGCACCGGCGACCGAACGGGTCGAGGGGCCCGACAGACGCGCCTGGCGCAGACGGCGCCGACAGACTGGCTGGGGTACCGCTCGCGGCACCCCAGCCCACAGCCAAGATCGCCACCGCCGACCAACCTTGACGCCGACCCACCGCCGCCGGACCCGCGAACTTCGCCGCAATCAACGCCACGCCCTTCAAGAACGGCAACACGAAGACGCTGCGAGCTCGCGATCGAAGCGCCGGGCGAAGCGCGACGCCAATCTGACCATCGCGACGCCCGCTTATCGACGCTGCGACGCAGCCGAGAACCAGCGACGGCTATACGCGCAGGTCGCTCTCGCGCTCACTCAGCTGAAGTTGCGGCAGGTCCAAAGGGGCTCCAAAACCAAGAATTTCGCCGACGTGCTCAGAAGTATGACGTAGGATACATCCGCCGAATTCCTCAAAGATCTACACCATTGCGGTGCAGGCCGAGGGCGGACCAGAAGATCCTCGCCAAATACTTCCCCACCGTACCAAGCCCAACATCAGATCTTGGCTCATGCACTTGCCGGACGGCTCCATCTCTTCATGGGCGGATTCAGTCATCAGCTTGTTTGGCGCTTTCACGGGCGTGCCACAAGCCTCATGGCCAGAGGCGACTCCACTTGCTCGCCCGTATGAGGGGGAGCCTCGCAAGTATATACAAAGATTCAGCCAGTGCAAAGAACATTCCAGACGCCCACCTGCCGCGGTTATCGCTGTTTCATCGAACGCGTAACCGCCGATGAGGGAGGAGATGGAGATGATAAGATCGGGAGATGTCAGCCGAGCTCTACGCCTCGCCGACAAGTGTGCACGGGTCAAGAGGGAGGAAAATCCTCGGAGAGGTTGCCGGAGTGAAGGATCTCGACAGCGAGGACGCTGCCCCAAGCAAGAAGGAACCGGAGGCGAACAATAGGAAGAGGAAAGCTAAGGATGTGCTAGCTGTTGAGCATTCCGGAATGGAGGCGGCCCGACAAAGCCAAACCGACGACCGGCGAGGGTCAGAGCGGCCGCCGACAAGCAGACGGCCCAGCAAGCTGCTATTAAGATCCACCGCACCAAAGGCCATGACCTCCAAACCTGCAGAAAAAGTAGAGCAGATGGCGGAGCTGCAGAAAGCTGAGTACGAGCGCGCGCGAGCAAGGAGAGAGCCCAGGAGGTGGCGGAGGATCCGCAAGAAGCTTCCGCCTGGGAGGAAACCGCGGCAAGGCCAAGACGCGCAGGAGACAGCCTCTCGTGGCGCGATAAGGACGAGGAGGAAAATGAAGATGATGAGATGGAGGAAGATGAGACCGAGGATCAAGAGTTTTCAAGGCAACGGAGGTATTGTGCATCGACGGCGGCGCTTCCTCGCACACCTCGCAGACCGCCAACTAAAATACAAGGTGCGAGAAGTGAATGCAGCGGAGCCGTCTGGCCGAGGCGCGAGACCTCAAGTGGTCCAGACACCCTCGTCTCGACGTTGAGGATCACCCCCGACCGCATCACCGGGTCGGGTGCTTGCCGCTATTGGTCTCACTCAACGATCCGCAACCTCAAGGTCACGAAGATGTTGGTTGACGGCGGGCCGCCTCGAACTTGATTTCTTCCGCAGTGCTCAAGAAGCTCCGGATCCCCGACAAATGAAGCTCAAGAAACTCGCACCTTTCAAGGAATAAACCCGGAAGGAGCCAGCCCAAGGGGAAGATCACATTGCCGGTGTCGCTCGGGCAGCGAGCTGAACTTCAGGATCGAGAGGGTCACATTCGACGCGTGGCTGATATCCCTTGCTCTACAATGGGATACTCGCCGACCCGCACTCGCCAAGTTCATGGCCTCTCACCACGCATACAATGTGCTCAAGATGCCCGGGTCCGATGAGTGTTATCTCCGCCGGTGACAGGAAGGATGCGCCATTCTGCGACGAGATCTACCGAAGCACTTTGCCGCGCAGAAGCGCGAGCCACTTGCCGCCAAGCTCCTCGGGGAAGAAGAAGACCAAGTCCGTAAGGATAGCCTGGAGCACACCTCGGCAAGCGCATCTCCCCGGAGCGCTGCGTTGCCGTCGAGGATGCACCATCGAGCTCCACCGGCAAGTACGAGAAAGCGAAGACAGACCAGCCAAAGACTAAGCCCGGCAAGGACAGCTCCGGCTCTGGTGCACACTCCGGCAGGCGCATCTCCCCGGAGCGCCACGCTGTCGTCGAGGACGCGCCATCGAGCTCCGCCGACCAGTCCACCGGCCAGTAGGGCAGAGAAAGATGCCAAGCTTCGAACTTTTGGGTCAGACTCACAAAAATCCATACCTTGTATGCGTAACTCCGCACGGGGACGAATCGTGGTTGTTGCGCGTCGATTCGCCTTGAGTCCGCCGATGATAAAAGCACGCCGCAACCAGCCCGACAAGTTCTCCTCGCCGAGGCAACACCGCCAGCGAAAGCGCCGATGCCTGCGCCAGTAAGCATGTTTGCGGGTGGATTCTAACAGCGAGGGACAAGAACATAAGGGAACGGATCGGGAAGAAGTACGACCTCGGCCGGACGTTAAAAAAGCTAAGTCATCCGAAGCTTTTGTACATAACACCCATTAGTTCCATGTTCCTTTTATGTTATGCCCTTTGCCGTTCGCCCTTTGTATGCAATGCTCGTGACCTTGAAGGAGCCAACTCGTGGTTAAGATGCGTCCTTGCTTTGTTTCCGAGTCCGCTCAACAACGCAAGTGCACTTTGCAATCGCCCGAGAAGGTTTCTTGCCGAAACAACACCGCCAGCCGGCTGCTGATGTCCCGCACTCAAGAAGTGTGTTAGCGCCGCAAGTTCCCTAGAGCGTGAGGGTAAAACGCACAAAGGATATAACAAGTAGAGGGCGAACATAGCAAGCCTTGCCGTAAGGCGCCTTCAGATGAGAAACTTGTGCGCGGAGGAGCCAACTCACGGCTGAGTTGCGCGCCTCGATTTGTTTCCGAGTCCGCTCAACAACTCGAGTGCACTGCAGCTGGCCCGAGAAGGTTTCTGCCGGAGACAACACCGCCAAAGAAGCCGATGTCCCGTGACTCAGCAAGTGTGTTAGCACCGCAAGTTCCCTAGCAGCGAGAGTATAAACATAACGAAGGGCAAGGCACGGCATCGCTTTTTATGGTCGCATAAAAATATATATATATATATATATATATATATATATATAATGAAATTGTTGCGATGCTATCTCAGCTGTTTTCATGGCTGTAATTGCAGCGACAAGGAGAAACGGTAAGAGCGCACCGCCCCGCAAGCCAACCTCGTTAGGGGCTGCAAGTGCCGAGACCCTTCATGACGGGCTGGGCCCTCTCATGCAAGGCGGCAACAAAGGGTAAAGAGAGCACACCAGCAGACTGGATTTTGGCGGGGCCAGAATCGCTGGGGGCGAGTGCTAAGATTCCTTCCCGGCCGGGATAATAGCGCCGGAAGGCTGTGGAGTTAGATAAGTTTTTCATCCCTCGTCATGCATCCTCTTATGGGCTGGGGAAGGCGGGACCGCGTCCTTGAACGAGCGTGTCTTCTAAAATCCATGCGGAGGAACCGAGTTGCGTGGCCAGCTTGCGCCCTTGATTTGTTTCCGAGTCCGCCAACAAACACAAGTGCGCTGCAACTGGCCCAAGAAGGTTGCTTACGAGCGACACCGCCAGCTGGCTCTTGATGTCCCGCGACTCGGCAAGTGTGCTCGCCCGCAAGTCCCCTAGAACCGTAGGGTGGGAACGCAAGACACCAAATCAAGTAAAGGGCCTAGTCCGACAAGCGTTCCCCTCTTTTTCATTAAAAACATCCTAGTTTAGTACAAGTCCATGGAGGATGAAAACATGATAGAGAGGATTCTGATTTTAAATACAACTAAGGCCCAAGGGCTTACAAATTGAAAGATGAGATGCCCGTAATCCCTCTCACTTTCTCTGCTCAGAGGTAGGTCAAGGAGGCCCGGCAAGAGAAGCTCACGAAGGGCAAAAGGGTGCCTAGGAGAGCTACGGCCCGAAGACACCAAGAGAACTTCCGGGGCCGCCAGAGCTTGGCGGAGACGGAGGCGCCGGAGGCGAGCTTGAAGACGGGTGGTGGGACGCCGGCCTGGCCGACAGGGCTCCTTGCCGCCACCCTCTTCCTTCTTCCCAGAGCCTCTCTACGCTTAGCCGCCCAAGGAGACGGCCCGGGGAGTTCGAAGGCGGTGACCCGGATGATGGGGTCGCTTGGTGGCGCCAGGCGGCGTCCGATGCCTAGTCGGACCCGCCATCCTCGTCGTCGTCGCTGTTGCTCCCCTCCTCGTCACTCTCGCTCGAGGAGGGACCTTCGCTATCGGAGGAGCTTTCCACACAGCATCTCGCCCGGGTCTCGGAGTCCCCGAAGACCTTGACGGCGAGAAGGTCGCCCTCCATTAGCTTGAAATGGAGGGTAAACCCCGCCGTCAAGCTGTGGATGCGGGCGAACGTCTTCCACCCTCGGTCGAAGTACATCACGCCGGGGGCTGGGGACACGACACCCACTCGAGTGCCGCTGATCCGGAGCCCTCATACGCAACTCCATCACCTCGGGCGGATCCGGTTCCATCGCACTCCGCGCACGGGCGGCGGCCGAGGCGGCGACGAGGCGCCGGGCGCAGCTTGATGAAGAACTCCGAGGATCGTCTCAGTATGGACCGCCTCGAGAAAGGATCCGCCCGGCGGAGACGGGAGGCGATCACCCGCCGCCTCCCGACCGCCGACGACGCCCCGGCCCCATCCGCGGCCCGCCCCTACCCTCCCCTCGTGGCGGCCCGCCCGCCACGGTCAGGATAGGGAGAGGCGCGCTGTTCGAGGCGACCCTTGCTGCCACCGTAGAAGGACCAGGATTCCCTCCCTCCATAGCAAATGGGAGGAAGAGTAACGGGAGTTGAAGACGAAGGGAAGAGAGGAGGTGCGAGACTATTGTGCTCCCCTTCCGCCCCTTTTAAAGGACGAGGTGGGGGCTCAGCCACCCCGCCCAGCCAATCGGAAAGCGAGAGGGGTAGAGGAGCGGGGCCGACCCACCATCTTCGCCCGTGACGGCTCGGCCTCCCACCTTCGCCGCCCACGACCCCCATGCATGAGGGCTGCGTGGCGAAAAAGCGGGGCCGGAACGACGGGTGAAAAGACCTCGCCCTGCACCACGATCACGGGTGTGGATGCTTTAAAGGGCGCATCCGCCACCCACGTCTCCCACGACGCCACAATCGCAGCGTTGCTGCGGAGAGCGCGGTGGGTGCGGCCTGCTGTCAGGCGGACCAGCCACGTGTGCCTGCCTTTGCCTTGGGCCCGCCCAACAACGCCGGACTGTGTATGGCCCAGTTCAGGGCTCTGTCGGTGTACTAAAGTAGGAGGGCACCTTAGTACCCCGAACTTGTGCACGGGCGGTCGCAGCACCCCGCGGCGAGGCTCGCCTATCGTCCGGCAAGGCTCCCCACCACTCCTTATCACTGCCATTCAAGAACAAAGTACCAGCCAAGAACACGAAGGCCCCGGCAAGAGGAGCTTGCCGGGAGGGCTAACCATGGCATCACAGAAAACTTGCCGCTGGCGCGCCGCGCCGGCAAGGTCGATACGGCAAGCTTGCTTAAGACAACAAAGGACATGACAAGGCACTTGCCACGGCAAGGCTGCCACCCAACTCCAGCACACCACGTGACGCGCCATCACCGAGCCATCCCAAGAGCACGTGGCGAGATACTACGCAACCATGCAGAGCGAGGTGGCAAACGGAGCTGACAGAGGCGCCATCGTGGCACCCGGAGGCTCACTTAACGGTCACTCCACCTGCACTGTTGGGCGACCGGACGGGCATTTAATGCCCTTGTCCCCTGCCGTCAGAGTTAGGTAGGGGCACTGTTGTGTACTGTTGTACCAACCTGCGCTTTTACGTTTCTACCCCCTCTTCCTACGCTGCCACCTGTGGGTACCCCCTTTAGACTATAAAAGGGAGGCCCATGCGCACGTAGAAGGGGTTCGGTTCATTCGACATCCGCAGCACCACCATATGCTCGCACGCTCGAGCTAGATTCTATAACAACACAGAGCAGCAGTAGGGGTGTTATCTCTCCGGAGAGCCCCGAAGCTGGGTAAAGATTGCCTGTCTCCGCGCGTGTGCCTGACCTCGATCTGCTCTGCGCGCGGCCCTCGCTCCCCTGCCGAACCAGAAGGGGCCCCCAGTGCCCCATAGGTGCTCGAGGCCGCAGAAGAGAGCGACCCCAACACTTGCCATTGTTGACGACGAGCACCTCTGTGACGGTGCTCCTGCCGCTGTGCTTGTGAGGAGGCGGCTCGTCGTAGACCACCATGTTGGTGGGGAACGCGTCAAGCGACGCCGTGTCGGAGTCAATGATCATCGGGTCGGTGGAGCCAACAGTCTCCAGGTCCACAGCTGGCTCACTGGTGACATGAAGCTGGTCGAGGAGGCTGGCAAGACGGCTCTCGGGGTAGCCGGTGCCTGTGTCAAAGGCCGGCTCGTAGGAGAGGTGAACCTCGCCAACGAGGTCGGCGAGGCAGCTCGCCGCACAGGCGATCTCAGCGCCATGTAGGGCATCAAGGCTGACGCCATCAGGCGTTCTGGGCTGGCTTCGCTCGCTAGGAAGGAACAGGGTTCCCGTCTAGAGCAGATCTTTGGGAGATGGTGCACCTCGCCCCAGGTGGGTGCCAAATGTCGGGGGTTGGGTGTGACATATGCCAAAGGATGGCTTATTATGGTGGGAGCGAGTAGAATGTCCCGGTGCACAGGAGCGGGATGAGCGTGAGACACAAACATGCAAGTACATTACCTGTGTTGGGGCTCTCCTAGGACATAACACCCCTAGTCCTGCTCTACAGGGTCTCCGCATGATCACTAAGGCAAAGTGATACAAAGTTGCTCCTTCAGTTGTATGCTAGAGGAAGGAGAAGGCAAGGCTAGCTCTCTCCTACTCTAGGGAAGTGGCTAGGTCTAATGGGGTGGGAACCCTTTGCATGGGTGCCCTGGGGGTTTATATAGGCCTACCCCCCAGGGGTACAATAGTAATCTGGCCGGGTGCTGGGCCCGGATGTCAGTGTCTCCGGCCTCTGGCTTCTCCGCCGACTGGTGGGCCCCGCCGACCGGTCAGGTATGGAGCCGACAGGCCGCTGCCGCCGCTGGCGGGTCTGGTTGGTGGTTGCTCACTGTAGCTGTGCTGCTAATGACGTGGGCTTGGTCAACTTAGTGTTGCTATAGTCCCGCCGCCTGGCGGGAGATCACTGTTGCCACACCCGGCCTCATCAGGTTAATGGTGCACTCGCTTAGAGGGAAGGGACGGCTGCCTGCTGGAGGCCGGCCTCACCCTGGTCCGACTGGTACGGCATACGCCATCTTCCGAGGTGCCACTGCCCAGTAGGGCCTGCAGCCTGCGAGCCGTACCGACAGGCCATCGTGCGGAATAGGGCTCCGCCTGTCCGAAGTGATGTCAGGGGAAGGTGGCAACAGTGCCACGCGGGCGGAGATCTCCGCCTGTACGGGGCACTGTGGCCACGCCAAGTCCAAGATTCGGGGGAGAGGGGCTTCACTATAGCCATGCCCCATCTTATCCTCTTGATGTGGGCACAAACTCTGAGGGCACCAGGTGGCCGCCTGCTCGACGCTGTCCTCTCTAGAGGCCGGCTGCCTGGAGCCAGCCGCTCGTGGTTCCATCTGTAGGTGGTTGGCCATCCTCTGGGGGCCAGCCGTTGGGCTAGCCGGCCCCCGGAGGGCGGAGCTTTATCTTGGGACACTGCAGGGCGAAGCCAGCCCAAATTCTTGACAAATCCATGGACTCGGGTGAGGCTACCCGTGGCCCATTACTCCGACAAAGCGTGAATGTGTAGTGACATCGTACTTTCAGAGTGGCTATAGCGAGTGTGCGTGTGTCGGCGTTCTGGGAATGGGGGTCCCCAGACTTGCCTGCCTGCGGCCTGCGGCGTGGCTCAAGTGGTGGCCCAGTGCGGCCCATCTTCATCAACGCAAACTCAAGACCCTCGCGAGGGGCCAAGCCTCACAGGGTGGACGACACAAGGCTTCCTCAAGAGCGGCCTCGCCAGGCAGGCGCGCGAGGAGGCGGAGAGATCAAGGCAAGGGTACCTCGCGAGGTGCTCGTGACGCAAGCCGTGACGATCAAGACCAGGCGGGCGCCAGGCGGTCGCCGGCCTGCGTAGTGTCCTTTATTCCTCTTTGGTGCAAAGGGGGCAAGCACAGGCGTGGAGTACCGAGGCATCAGGCAAAGGTTACCATTTCAGTGCAATGAGAACAAGACCAGTAGAGAGGCAAGATGGAGGTCACCGTGGAGCCCAAGACGGTGTCATCGCCACTGCCTTTGGCAGCCAAAGACCAACTTTTGTTAGGGTAGCTTGTACTAGATGTTCCCCTTCAAAATGGTCATTGTTGGCGCCATTCCCGCTCAGTATTTGGGAAGAGGACCAGGGCCTCTATATATATAGAGCTAGCCACCACAGTAGAGGGGAGATCCGATCTAATCTCATCTCATAGAGCCCCCATCAGATCAAGAGGCGATCGAACTCTCCCAAGTAGTTCATCACACCAGCCCAAGAACACCTCTCGCGAGGCTGTTCTTCCCCTTGTACTGTTCATTATCAGCCCCTGAGGCAATCCACCACACCACACACTGGAGTAGAGTATTACACCACAACGGTGGCCCGAACCAGTATAAATCTTGTGTCTCTCTTGTTGTTCATCATTTAGCTTAGATTCTCGCGAGGCGATCGGATGAGGATTGGTAGGGGGAAGATCTTCACATGCACACCAGAGTTCGAACCTTAAGGGTCTGCCGGAACCCAACATCCGACATTTGGCGCGCCAGGTAGGGGTGCGCCGGAATCTTTCTTCCGCTGTTATGCGTTCGGTCATCCGTCATGTCTATGGCTGACGCTCGTCGGGCTCGCGCCGAGCATCGGGCTGCTCTCGCCGCCCGCGTCGCCCAGACGGCTCCCATCGGTGGGTGTCCCTGTCGTTCCCCGTCGCTTGCCGCCAACGCCGCCACTGGCCCGGCGGGGAATGAGCAGTAGGCCTCGTCACTGCATCCCTCGGTGTGGCGGGAAGGCCGCACCGCCACCCCGTCGCTGACTCCAGCTAGTTCGTCGTCCCACGCCCGTCGTGCTCCCACGGATAGGCACGCTGTGCTGCTCTTGGCGCATGAGCTCCTGCACTACCGTCCCGTCGACGACCTCTACGAGGAGTGGCTCGCTCGCATCACCGAGCTCGTCAGTGCCGCAGGGGACTCCCCTACGCCATCCCTCTCGCTGCCTCACCCTCCGTCCTACGCGGGTGATGCAGCCCAGGAGGTGCCTCCGCCACCTCCTCCCCAAGAAGGCGCCCTGGCTCCAAGGCGCGCGGCCCCTGGATGAGATCCACCGCGTCCAGCTCCTGCGCGACAAGAAAGGAGCTGCCAAGAAATCCCTCGTCCCCAAGAATGTGCTCGCGTGCTTTCAGCACCGGCACGCCATCACCGCATCCCTGCGCCGGCACGTCAAGACCCCGTGCTTCTCCAGGCAGCAGCACGCGGGAATCCCCAGGAGCAAGCCCCACGTCAGCACAGAGCTTTGGTGTCCACCGTAGGCTGACGCGCCTTCACCACCAAGCTACACAGTGTCGCCTGGCCGGGCAAGTTCAAGCCGACCTGCTTCCTCGCTACGACGGCACTGCCGACCCCGCAGAGTTCCTGCAGCTCTACGAGCTGGGCATCAAAGCGGCCAACAGGGACCAAAAGGTCATGGAAAACTGGTTTCCCATGGCGCTCAAGGACGGTGCCCGCACCTGGCTCCTGAACCTGCCTCCTGGCATGATCACCTCCTGGGACGAGATGCGCACCTGCTTCATCGCCAACTTTCAGGGCACTCGCGACCATCCGCTGGCCGTGGGTAACCTACGCCGCATCAAGCAGCAACTCAGAGAGACCTTGCAGAAGTACATCCAGCATTTCAATAGCGCTCGCCTCAAGATTCCCAAGGTGACCGAGGAGGCCATCATCTCAGCATTCTTCGACGGCGTCTGCGACGTCAAAATGATGGAGGAACTGGCGATCCACAAAGATCTGTGCACGTCCCTAGAGTTGTTCAACCTGGCGACCAAGTGCGCAAGGGCTAAGGAGGGATGCCTCTCCCTTCTCGAGCTCCCAGTTGCAGATGCAGAAGAGAAGAAAGCCATTGCCAAGGATGTGAAGCGCAAAGGAGCTGTTGTGCTCGCAGTAGAGCCGGACACGAAGCGCGGCAGGGACCAGCCGGAGTCGTCCAAGGGCAGCCGGCACTGCGTGTACCATGATCTCCACACCCACAACACCAACAAATGCCAAGAGCTCAGGGCCGTGTGAGAAGGCCGTGTCGGTCGACGCCCCGAGTGCAACGATCGGGGCTACGACCTAGGCGGAGGAAGAGGTGGAGGACGATGGGACAACCGTGGCCCTAGCCAAGGGTGGCGTGACCGGCCTCGCGAGGACCACTCGCAGGACCAGCCTCGCGAGGGGGCTTGGAGGGATCAGCCTCATGAGGATCGCCCACAAGGCAACGTAGGCCTTCCTCCTCTGCCACCACCGCCAAGAAGGAATGACGATCATCATCAGGACGAGGGGGATGGGGGCTTCCAGGAGCCGCGTGCTATCGCTTGCATCTTGGGCGGTGCCCAGGCCCCAGCCTCGCAGCGCATCTTCAAGTAGTTTGCTCGCGAGGTGAATGCAGTCCTCCCCAAGCTCGGGGCCACACGCCCTCTCAGGTGGTCCGCGTGCGCCATCACATTCAGCTCAGTGGATCTGCTCAAGTGCGCGGCAATAGCCGGTGTCCTCCCAATGCTCTGTTCCCCAGTCATCAGCAATGTGCAAGTTACCAGGACCCTCACCGACGGCGGAGCAGGGCTCAACATCCTGTCCGTCGAGACGTTCAACAATCTCCAAGTGCCATACGATCAGCTTCAGCCGACCAAGCCTTTCGCAGGAGTCACTGATGGTACCACTGTCCCGATAGGGCAGGTCTGCCTCCCTGTCACCTTTGGACAGCACAAGAACTACCGTACCGAGCTCATTGACTTTGACGTCGCCCACATTCTCCTACCATACAATGCCATCCTCGGATATCCAGCCCTGGCCAAGTTATGGCAGTGACTCACCATAGCTACAACGTCCTCAAGATGCCAGGAAGTGGCGGGGTCATCACGGTCCCCTATGAAGAGAAGGGTGCGGTGTGCTCTCTTGAGCGCGCCTTCCAAGCCGCGTCGATCGAGGACCCAGACAGCAAGAGTGGAAACCCTCCTGAAGCAGCTCCCAAGAAGAAGAAGACATCACCCAGCTCATGGCCTCAGGAGGCAGGCACCTTCGGAGGCACCGCGCCAGGATCTGCGCCCATCCAAGGGGCGCCGCCGTCCGTCGCATAGGAAGGCGCGCCTGGCGCCCTCCTCGGGCAGGGCTCGGGGGCTCTCTCCTGGAGGGTCACTGACTTTGCCAAGATCACGAGGGAGGCGCTCGAGCACCACTTGGAGGCGTGCTCCACGGCACATTTCCCTCAGGAAGGCATAAGGCAAGGAGGGCCCAACCCTCAGGAGTTCATCACCAAGGTTACTCAGGAGCTGCAGGAATCGGGAGTCATGCGCGGCAACCACCGCCTGCCCAGCGTAGCTCCCTATCCAGGCGAGGATGGCGGGCTGCGCGTCTGCATCGACTACCCAGGGCTCAATCGAGTCACGTATCAGGAGTGTTTCTGGCTTTCGAGTGTGGGACGTTGCGAGGGTCCGCCTCACAGCTACGTTCGCATGCCTTTCGGCCTGCCGAACGCGGCTGCTGCTCACCAGCATCTGATGAGGAGCATTCTGGAGCCTCAGGTGGCCAGGCATCGCACGTTCCTAGAGGAAATGGAGATGGACCTTGTCGATCCGCCCGGACCTCTAGAGCCTCCCGAGGCTCAGAGTTCCAAAGGCTCGTGAGGATTGGCTTCTTCACCACGCGCCATCAGCTACTCCAACGATCACCCTGCAACGATTTCAGGTGACATCCTTCGAGTTTCATTTCAGCTGGGAGCGCCCTCAGGGCTGCATCATTCCCAGGTCGCGTGGGTCTGTCCCTGCGGCATGTATCCATTTTGCTTATGTCTTTAGCTTACTTTGTTGGGGGTTCCCCTTGGGCTGCATCATCCCCAAGCCTCTCGGGCCTGACCCAGTGGCGTGTGCCTTTCCTTGCATCTATCTAAGTTGGATTGCCCTTTCATGCTTAACCTGCCCGTGATAATGAAAATGCAACTATCCCTAGGTGGTTTTGGTAATTCATAACACCATATAGCTCATTGAGCTAATGCTATTCCAAGACAAATATTTCAGGAAAGCTCAATGAATGGCATGGCATGGATGATGAAAGTACATCCCTCAAAATATTAAGGACAAAGGATTGGCTCAAGCTCAAAAGCTCAAGACTCTACATTTTACATTTTAGTGATCCAAGATCACATTGAGTCTATAGGAAAAGCCAATACTATCAAGGAGGGATGAGGTGTTGCTTAATGAGCCTCTTACTTCAAGTGCTTAGTGATATGCTCCAAAAAAACCTCAAATACTTTCTCACATCCACATATGACCTAAACCCAAAGTCAAGATCGGTCCTACTGATTCCTTCTATCTGGTGCCACCGAGTTCAAATGTCATAGCCACTGCCACAAACCATAGGCAAATCGGTCTCACCGATAGGGATCTCGGTCTCACCAAGATGGGATTGTAATCTCTCTGTTTCCCTTCGTAACGTTTCGGTCTAACCAAAGTGAGAGATCGGTCCCACCGAGATTGCAATGTAAACTCTCTGTTTCCCTTTCGTAACATTTCGGTCTCACGAAAAGAGCTTAATCGGTCCCACCGAGTTTACGACCAACTCTCCGTTAGCTAATTACCAAAATCGGTCTCACCGAGTTTGCGTAATCGGTCTCACCGAGATTACGTTATGCCCTAACCCTAACCATATCGGTCCCACCGAGTTGCATGTCGGTCCCACCGAAAATCCTAACGGTCACTATATTTGCTAAATCGGTCCGACCGAGTTTCTCGATTCGGTCCCATCGAGTTTGGTAAATTGTGTGTAACGGTTAGATTTTGTGTGGAGGCTATATATACCCCTCCACCTCCTCTTCATTCGTGGAGAGAGCCATCAGAACAAACCTACACTTCCAGCTTACCAGTTCTGAGAGAGAACCACCTAATCATGTGTTGAGGCCAAGATATTCCATTCCTACCGTATGAATCTTGATCTCTAGCCTTCCCCAAGTTGCTTTCCACTCAAATCTTCTTCCCACCAGATCCAAATCCTAGGAGAGAGAGTTGAGTGTTGGGGATACTATCATTTGAAGCACAAGAGCAAGGAGTTCATCATCAATGCACCATTTGTTACTTCTTGGAGAGTGGTGTCTCCTAGATTGGCTAGGTGTCACTTGGGAGCCTCTGACAAGATTGTGGAGTTGAACCAAGGAGTTTGTAAGGGCAAGGAGATCACCTACTTCGTGAAGATCTACCGCTAGGGAGGCAAGTCCTTCATGGGTGATGGCCATGGTGGCATAGACAAGGTTGCTTCTTCATGGACCCTTCATGGGTGGAGCCCTCCGTGGACTCGCGCAACCGTTACTCTTTATGGGTT
This sequence comes from Aegilops speltoides, assembly GCA_021437245.1. Classification (NCBI taxonomy): domain Eukaryota; kingdom Viridiplantae; phylum Streptophyta; class Magnoliopsida; order Poales; family Poaceae; genus Aegilops; species Aegilops speltoides. The sequence continues at coordinate 271,614,436 of CM038143.1, read as the reverse complement.
GAAGTCTCCATCAATGTGGATGTACGATAGCACCACCTATCGGAACCACGACAAAAACATCCGAGTCTCCAATTGCGTTTGAATCCTCCAAACCCTTCCCTTTACATTCTTGCAAGTTGCATGCTTTAAATTCTGCTGCTCAAATACTCTTTGCATGCTTGCTTGAATTGTGTGAAGATTGCTTGACTTGTGCAAAGATAGCTAAAATCTGCCAAAGTCTAAAACTGGGAAAAGGTTAAGTTTTTAATTGGTCAAGTAGTCTAATCACCCCCCTCTAGACATACTTCAAGGTCCTACAAGTGGCATCAGACCTTTGGTCTCCATTTGCTTTGATTTCCATAGCTTTTGGTGGTCACAGCCTTGGCCTCACAACCTAGGAGAGTATGCCGTCTAGCGAGGGAAATTATCACCGTAGAGGTCCTTACTTTGATGGCACTAATTTTGCTAGTTGGAAGCATAAGATGAAAATGCATATTCTCGGACATAACCCTGCCGTTTGGGCTATTGTGTGTATTGGCTTGCAAGGTGAATTCTTTGATGGGAGAGAGCCGAACCGTGAAGCTAGCGCGGATGAATTGAAGATGCTGCAATACAATGCTCATTCTTGTGATATCCTCTTCAACGGCTTGTGCCCCGAAGAATTCAACAAAATCAGCCGTCTTGAGAATGCAAAGGAAATTTGGGATACTTTGATTGATATGCATGAAGGTACTGACTCGGTCAAGGAATCCAAGTTGGATGTGCTCCAAAGTCAGCTTGACAAGTTCAAAATGAAGAATGGTGAAGGTGTCGCTGAAATGTACTCTAGGCTTGCTCTTATCACAAATGAGATTGCCGGCTTAGGAAGTGAAGAGATGACCGACAGATTCATCATCAAGAAGATCCTAAGAGCATTGGATGGAAAATATGATACCGTGTGCACATTGATCCAAATGATGCCAAATTACAAAGATCTCAAGCCAACGGAAGTCATTGGAAGAATTGTTGCTCATGAGATGTCACTCAAGGATAAGGAGGAACTTCATAACAAGTCAAGTGGTGCTTACAAAGCCTCATGTGAAGCCCCCACATCATCAAGTGAGAAACAAACCTTCAATGAATAATTGAGCTTAATGGTGAAGAACTTCAACAAATTCTACAAGATTAGAAGCAAAGAAAGAAGCACTAAGTCAAGGTCCTACAATGACAAAAGATCTTCTAGTCGAGAGCACAATTGCAACAATTGTGAGAGACCCAGACATTATTCCAATGAGTGTACGGCACCCTACAAAAGAAGAGAAGATTCTCCAAAAAGAAGAAGTAGAAGAGAAGAATCACCACCAAGAGAGAGAAGGAGTAGAGATGATCGTTATGAACGAAGACCCTCACGGAGAAGCAAGGATTCGGAAAGGAAGGACAAGTCATCAAAGAGCTACACAAAACGAAGACATCAAGCTCATGTTGGTGAATGGGTATCCGGCTCTGACTCCGACAATCACTCCGAGAGAAGCTATCACTCCGACTCCGAATATACTCAAGATGAAGGTGTTGCCGGTCTAGAACTTGTGTCAACCAACTCCTACGACATATTTGATTCACCAAATGAAGGAATTGGAAGATGCTTCATGGCCAAAGGTCCTAAGGTAACACACCCCGAGTATGTTGATTTTAATAGTGATGAAGATGACTTGTTAGGTGATGATGATTTACTTATTGACAACTCTAGTAATGAATACTATGATGAAACATCAATTAATCATGCTAATCAAGATAAAACGAATGACAATGATAAGGAGAAGATTGAGCTTCTAACTAAAGAACTAAACACTCTTAAGTTAGCTCATGAAACTATCTTCGAAGATCATCGAGAACTTTTAAGGGCTCATGAGAAGTTACGCTTTGAAAAGCTCAATCTTGAGCAAGAGCATGAGTTCTTAAAGGCAATCAATGATGATCTCCGTAAGAAAAGTTCTTCTTACATTGCCAAGCGTTTACTCTTATCTACTTACATGCCTCAAGTCAAGTCTAGTAACAAGAACAAGAAAGATTCTTCCTCTAGTAGTAGCAATAATAATGCTAAATCCAATATTGTTGCTTCTAGTAGTTCTCTTGATTCCACTAATGATTCTCTTAGCCAAGTTACACTTGAGCAAGAAAATAGCTTATTGAAGGGAATTATAGAGAAAGGTGTATACAAGAGCCTTGCCGGGAGTAAGCAATTCGAGGAAATCGTACGCAAGCAAGGAAGGCACCGGAAGAATCAAGGTGTTGGTTTTGAACGAAAGTTCAATGCCAATGGAGTTGAGTGGCAAGAAGATCAATACCCCAAGACGAAGTTTGTTCCTCAACAAGAGAAGTATGATCCTACTTCCTTCAAGGGAACACAAGCACAAGATGATCTTCCACCACAAGAACAAAGGCAAGGACAAACTTCAAGAGGAGATTAATGCATTTGAAGAAGCACCTAAGGCCTTGGTCAAGTGGGTTCCCAAGACTAAGTCAAGTTCTACTTCATCAAGTACAATTACAACTCCAAGGATTCCCATCAAGATGATGTGGATCCCGAAGAAGAAGAACTAGAGTGTTCTTGAGGGTGACTCCGCCAACATTCTTCACTCATATCATTATGGGAAGGACAAGTGCAATCAACTTCCATATCTTGCACTAGTTCAAGGAGTCACAAACCCTCATGTTGGTAAGGCAAGGGACAAGGTAACCTAATGTTTTCATGGACATCATCTTGTGTGTGCATCACTCTATGTCTATGGATATTCTTGTTTGTTCCTTGTGGGACTAACCCATGCAGGTATTGAAAGTGCAACTCACTCCAAAGGATTGCTCCAAATGATCTACATCAACATTGAGCATCCACATCTTCAACACCTACATGAAGTCATCATCGAAAAAACCTAGGTTAGTTCATCTCTCTAAGGGGGGATCTCACATCTAGGGGGAGCTTAACTCTAAGAATTGAGTCAAAGCAACTCTAATGATGTGAACACATCAATGCATTATGTAAAAGTGGTAACCCCACTTGAGCTTAAACGATGAGTATGACCTATGATCAAATGTTCTCATCTGACTCCTAAGTCAATATACTCTTACATAGATGACCTAGTAATCGCCAATTGTTTGATAGATGCTAGAATTGGTTGTGCATGCTTTGCCACATATTTCATTTGCCATTTTATTGTGTGAGCATGTTGGTTGCATATTTTACTCATTCGAGGACATCCACTTCTTGTTTTGATTGATTGGTTTCTTTTTCTTTGGCCAAGTGGATGGACAAGAATGCCTAAGAACCTTCTCTAGCTATCTATGCTTTTCTCGTCTCAAACTCTATTCATGCTACATCACAAAATTTGATCAAGTCAGATACGAACCACTCTGTGTGAGGAGCACTCGGAGTCCCCGATTCGTCATAGACTTAAACTTCCAAAACATCTTTGTGCTTTTCGGTCTGACCGATTCTTCCATTTCGGTCATACTGAGATCACTAAGTCGATCTAGGTTTTCAATCTCGGTGCAACCGATTTGAACTTTTTGGTCACACCGAGTTGCTGTAACTGTCAACAGTTATGCATCTCGGTGCCACCGAGTCATTCCACTCAGTCACACTGACAGTGGCGGGCTATATATTCACACGGGCAAAAATTTGGAAAACTTTCTCCAAACCTCTTCGCTCACGCATAGCTCGCTCTGCCTTCTAGGTTGTGGGGACCCCGACTCATAAGTTGTGATCACCGAATGTACGTGTACAGTGATCCCAGAGATCAATGCTCACTGAACACACAGAAGCTGAATAACAAGAGTCTTACATCCATACATACCGTATTACACAAGTAGGACCATTATGGTCGAGTCTTGAGTGTAACATCGCAATGAAATCTTCGTCGACAACTTGGACCCATGCCATCCGCCTTAACCCTACGGGCATTACGATTTGGAAGCGTCCTAGCTCGCATGTTCGTCACCGAAGTGTTCTTCATCATACCCTGTTCTTTCATGCCTGGTCAATGAAATAACCAGTGGCAAGCCAATGAGTACTTTGAATGTACTCGCAAGCAACCCAAGAGTGATAACAAAATAATTATGCAAAGCTCTACTGCTTAATTGGCATTGTTGCGGAAAGCTAGTTTTTCTCATGCAAGTATGATCAACATTTATCAAGGATGGGAATGCGTCTGCAACAAGCATTAGGAGGTTACAGACATCAACATCGAGAAAGAGTTATGAACAACTCATGCTCAAGCTCATCGTGACTTCCTCACGAGTCACATCATCAATATCACCAATCAGTGTTGTTTGTCAGAAACATATGGACATAGTCTAAGCAGCACCGCCCAACTGTCCTTGACCGTGGACATGGCTATTGAATAGTTTTACACTCTGCGGAGGTTGCACATTGTACCCACAAGATCCGGGAACTTCCGTGTCATCCACGACCATGATACCTCAAGTACCGGGGTAAGCACCGATCACTACCTTTCCCTAGACAACACTAACATGGAGTCCACTCGATTGGCAGTAACCCCCATGCCCAACATTTCACATAACATTTTTGTGGAGCCTTGCTCCCATATTTATCACATACCACTGGCACGGGGTACCAACGGTGTGTCGGTGCCCCATAAAGATGGTCATGGCCGCCCTACAGCACGACCCGCCCCGAGAGAGAGCACCAACTCTCCCCCGTCACTAGTAATGCGGGCTCCAAGCTAGTATCGACCTAGGTAATCAATAATGCCCTTTCCCATATAAGGGTAGAGTGCTTGCGCATGTAAGGTTGGGACAGTCATCAAATCTTAAATCTAATCCGTCTCTGTAAACAACACTTTCATCAAGCCTCGGTACACTACCTCTCCACCAGTAGTGACCTAGTTCATCATCATCTCCCAAGGGCATTAGTGGCACCCACTGGGCTATTCGCAAGTATGTCAAACCACACTTGGTTTCTTTCCATGCATAACCCTGACCCACTTTGCATAGCAACTACTTTAGCATCCTATCTACTCCCACCGGCATAACCCTCATAAGAAGGTAGGGTCATGCACAATGCAAGTTTCATTGAGGAAGTAACAAAGGCAACCAACCAACGTGGTCTACCATCTCATCATGATTCCGATGCAACAATAATAAAGAGAGATATGACATGCATAAAAAGGGTTTCATAGACATGGTCAAAGGGCTGCTTGCCTGTTTCAACAAAGTCTTCGAGGTCTTCAATGTCTCTGGTCCAACTCCGAGCATTTCGTCTACTTCGTCCACTATCGTCGAAAGCAACCATAATAAGCAACACAACAAGGCAGGAAATAAAAGCGCTCTAAAAATATGAGTTGGACTTTTCTGGGATACCTCTGGTCATATGAGGGATGACCAAAGTGGTTTCATTAGGATTTGATAAATGGACATCTCTGAACATTTTGATATGGTGGAATCAAGGGGTTTATGGATTTGCAAGAAGTGTACAAAAATATATTTTTGAAAAATGAGCAAAGTCACCCATTTAACAAAGGATGATTTTAGAAGCATCTAGGAATTGGTTTCACTGGATTTGGAGTTGAGATGATTTTCCTATGAATTTGCAAAGTTGTCAAACATGAAGAAATGGCTCATTATTTTGTAGAATACAGAAAGTATTAATAAAAATGTTCATAAACTAAGTTATGAACTTAGATGCATACAGGAGTTTGAATCATGGCATTTGGATCAAATATGAGCCCTCTGTGATTTTCTAAAGTCCATCACAGAAATGGAAAAACAAGATTTGATAAATGTTTGTGAAGAAAAAGTTTTCACGTCCTAGGCGCGGAAAGGAGTATGGAAACTTGGATTTGGGGTAGTCTTCACGTCCTCATACTGCTTCTGCTACCACATTAGCCTTCCCAGGGTGGTATTGAACACTGAGGTCATAATCTTTGATCAACTCTAGCCATCTTCTTTGCCTCGTGTTCAATTCCCTTTGAGTGAAAATATACTTCAGACTTCTGCGATCCGTGTATATCTCACATCGCTTCCCTAAGAGGTAATGTCGCCATGTCTTCAGGGCATGAACCACTGCTGCTAGCTCAAGGTTATGAGTAGCATAGTTCTCTTCATGAGGCCGTAGTTGCCTTTGAGAGGAGTGGCTTGCAGATATGCACGGTCTTCAATGCGGAAGCTCACTCCTTGACGACGGTGGTTGGTATGGTTCTTCCTCCTTGACATGGCGGTCTTCGGATGTTCCCTAACCAGCTGATCAACTCTTCTTCCGTCCTCAAGTAAGGATGATGATTTACTTGCCCAAATATTCTATGAAGTATTTGGGGTACATAGAGTGGGCTGAGGCATTGGTGAGGGTCACGGTTGAGCATTGGTCAAGGTCTTATTGATCTAGAGCCAAGGCCCAAGGTCATGATCCAACCGTGTTGTGGCTTTAAGGGTTTCAAGGATTCTAGTGTGCGAGTGAACATTTATCATCTTTATCCTTAAGCACGGTCCCTGAGATGCCAATTGTTCTATTTAGCCTTCCAAACAGATCACCTTATACTCTGAAAGCATCATTCGTATAGGTCGACTCAATCATCACTCATCTGTTCATACCCTCGTGACTCCCAAGAGGAGGTCTAACAAAATCATATATGTCTACAATCCCCAAACTCGTATGTATGGCTACCCCTAAAAATCCATGGGTAGAGCATACAAGCTTGGATTTAATATCCACCATCCAAGTGCTCAGCCTGATCTTCCAAGGTCTAAGATAAAGCGCCTCTATTTAAGGAAACACATTGTATGCCACTCCAAGATCTTCGTTTCCTTCCTATGAATCAACTCCAACAACCCATTAACTTCCATTAACTACTACACAATCCATTAATTCTACAAATCCAATGTCTATGGTGTTCCACATGATCTCCTAATGTTCCTATAATCCCCAGATACTTGAAAGGGCTATTTTTGCTATAGTTAGTCCACCGATTCCCGTTATTATGATCTAGCAATACTCCAAGGTCAAGCTCATAAAGATGCCTAATTAAACTCTGACAATTAGTCCAATCTCCTAGCTTATCGTCCACCGAGAAACATGGTATCATGATCGAGATCATCAGTCTAAATCCAATTTACTCTGAACCATGTAGACTTACTCAGCATCTATACTTAACTAGGATCACCTATTTAAATCCAAATCTTGTGTCCAACGAGGATTCCTACATGTTTCCCTCAAGTCATTTACGTAATATCAACTTTCTCTTATCAATACCATCAAGTCAAATCCTTGCACTTCCAGGAGTTCAGCTTGCGATCATAATTGTCCTATAAATCCAATTTACTCAGGGGTAAAGTAAAGTTATGCTACTCTATTAACTGATCCCACCAAGTTCATGTACCAACTTGAAAGCCTCATAATCTTCTGAAGAGTCTCAGATAAGTCCTCAGAGTCATTGATATAAACTCATCAAGTCATTTGTCCTCTATTCCTATATCCTCAGATTGGTCCTCCCTATGGCATCGTCAGTTTTGGTGCTATCTTAGGAAGATAATGCGCTCATTCACTATGTCCACTAGTTCCATAATGAACCCAGTGACAAGCAAGGTTACAGAGGCTTAACAGATTCTCTTGCAATTCCGTAGGTTAAGCTTAGGGTTAAGGTTTTGAGCTGGGGTATCTCGTGAAGTCTCGAAGAGTCTAGGAATGGGTTTCTAATCTTGTGGGTTAAACATAATTCTACGGAGTTGCATTTGGTCGAGGAGGCTGTAGCAAAAGTCTTCATTGCTAGTTGGTTGCCGAAGCGGATTCCTTGGTGCATCTTGTCTTCTGGTCTTGAGTTGAGGAGAGAGAGCGAGAGGAAAAGTAGCATAGAGGAGGTGGGATGCCTAAAGGGGGTTCTATAGTGCAGGTGCAAACAAACAAGTGCCAAAAAGGCCAAACACAAACAACAAAATAAGGCAGGTGATATAGTTGTGTACTTGTTGCCTAGGGCAAAAGGGGCGACTGATATCAAAAACACAGACAAATAAAAACAAGCAACACACTCATGGTTCTACTCGAACCATCATACGGACTCGACTGCGCATAGGGGGGTACACGACTCATCCTACCCTAGGGGTTCTCGGACTCCATAGTCGTGCCTTGTGCCTCGTGCAGTCTCCCGGGTTTTCCTCAGGTGCTGCTATGTCTCTTGTAGTTGTTTGATGAAACGATCCCGGTTGAGCTTGAAGAGTCTTTAACAACTTCTTGCATGTTGAAGTGATGGGGTGAAGGTGGCTTCTCATAGCAGGCATTGACTCGGTCTTCTGTTGTCTTCTTAATCATGACGATCCCTTCTTGTCTTCTAAGGTGTCGAAGGTACTAAGTAGATAATCCTTTATGCAATGACATTAACAACGCATAATAGAGGTCCATCATATCGGTTATGTTGATGAAAACTTCGACACCAAGAGCGGGGATGAGGAGAACCGTTTTCCTGCTCACTATGGCGGCGGACCAAATGGCTAGGTTCTCATCCATCGGTGGTTGCCGATACAACAACGGTAGTGACATGGTTACTCTATTAGCAATGTATATCATGATCTTGCATATTCTATACGACCATCGTGAGGCTAAGGTTGCATCATCTTGGGGCAGTGTCAAGGGTGTCACCATCTCCTGGTCTTGTGTCCTCATTAAATCGAGGATGTATCTCTGTTGGTATCGTCTTGTTGTGATGTCGCCAATCTTGAGTTCAGGAGATGTAGGTGAATGTCCGGCAAGGCATCTTCCTTCTTGATTATCCACGAGGATTACAAGGAATCCGATTGGTCGAGGGCATAAGGGTTCTAGCGACCAAAGGTTTTGAAGGGAAGAGATCGATAAGGAAAGTATACCTTAGTTTTGAAAAGCGAGAAGGGAAGAAATGCAGATAGTTTTGAAAACTAGTAGTAGTTTTGGAAATAGTTTTACCTAACTAACGACCATGCTAACAAAGGCTTCCTATAGTCAGGATGGCTCTGATACCAACTCTGTGGGGACCCCGACTCATAAGTCGTGATCACCGAATGTACGTGTACAGTGATCCAAGAGATCAATGCTCACTGAACACACAGAAGCTGAATAACAAGAGTCTTACATCCATACATACCGTATTACACAAGTAGGACCATTATGGTCGAGTCTTGAGTGTAACATCGCAGCGGAAATCTTCGTCGACAACTTGGACCCATGCCATCTGCCTTAACCCTACGGGCATTACATTGGGAAGCGTCCTAGCTCGCATGTTAAATCACGAAGTGTTCTTCATCATACCCTGTTCTTTCATGCCTGGTCAATGAAATAACCAGTGGCAAGCCAATGAGTACTTTGAATGTACTTGCAAGCAACCCAAGAGTGATAAAAAAATAATTATGCAAAGCTCTACTGCCTAATTGGCATTGTTGCGGAAAGCTAGTTTTTCTCATGCAAGTATGATCAACATTTATCAAGGACGGGAATGCGTCTATAACAAGCATCAGGAGGTTACAGACATCAACATCGAGAAAGAGTTATGAACAACTCATGCTCAAGCTCATCGTGACTTCCTCACGAGTCACATCATCAATATCACCAATCAGTGTTGTTTGTCAGAAACATATGGACATAGTCTAAGCAGCACTGCCCAACTGTCCTTGACCGTGGACACGGCTATTCGAATAGTTTTACACTCTTCAGAGGTTGCACACTGTACCCACAAGATCCGGGGAATTTCCATGTCATCCATGACCCGCGATACCTCAAGTACCCGGGGTAAGCACCCGATCACTACCTTTCCCTAGACAACACTAACATAGAGTCCACTCGATTGGCAGTAACCCCCGTGCCCAACATTTCACATAACATTTTCGTGGAGCCTTGCTCCCATATTTATCACATACCACTGGCACGGGGTACCAACGGTGTGTCCGGTGCCCCATAAAGATGGTCATGGCCGCCCTACAGCACGACCCGTCCGAGAGAGAGCACCAACTCTCCCCGTCACTAATGTCTGGGCCCCAAGCTAGTATTGACCTAGGTAATCAATAATGCCCTTTCCCATATAAGGGTAGAGTGGTTCGCATGTAAGGTTGGGACAGTCATCAAATCTTAAATCTAATCCGTCTCTGTAAACAACACTTTCATCAAGCCTCAGACACTACCTCTCCACCAAGTAGTGACCTAGTTCATCATCATCTCCTGGGGTCATTAGTGGCACCTTTGGGCTATTCGCAAGTATGTCAAACCACACTTGGTTTCTTTCCATGCATAACCCGACCCACTTTGCATAGCAACTACTTTAGCATCCTATCTACTCCCACCGCATAACCCTCATAAGAAGGTAGGGTCATGCACAATGCAAGTTTCATTGAGGAAGTAACAAAGGCAACCAACCAACGTGGTCTACCATCTCATCATGATTCTGATGCAACAATAATAAAGAGAGATATGAGATGCATAAAAAGGGTTTCATAGACATGGTCAAAGGGCTGCTTGCCTGTTTCAGCAAAGTCTTCGAGGTCTTCAATGTCTCTGGTCCAACTCCGAGCATTTCGTCTACTTCGTCCACTATCGTTGAAAGCAACCATAATAAGCAACACAATAAGGCAGGAAATAAAAGTGCTCTAAAAATATGAGTTGGACTTTTCTGGGATACCTCTGGTCATATGAGGGATGACCAAAGTGGTTTCATTAGGATTTGATAAATGGACATCTCTGAACATTTTGATATGGTGGAATCAAGGGGTTTATGGATTTGCAAGAAGTGTATAGAAATATATTTTTGAAAAATGAGCAAAGGCACCCATTTAACAAAGGATGATTTTAGAAGCATCTAGGAATTGGTTTCACTGGATTTGGAGTTGAGATGATTTTCCTATGAATTTGCAAAGTTGTCAAACATGAAGAAATGTCTCATTATTTTGTGGGGTACAGAAAGTATTAATAAAAATGTTCATAAACTAATTTATGAACTTAGATGCATACAGGAGTTTGAATCATGGCATTTGGATCAAATATGAGCCCTCTGTGATTTTCTAAAGTCCATCACAGAAATGGAAAAACAAGATTTGATAAATGCTTGTGAAGAAAATTTTCTGGAAAAATGTGCAAGTTGCACCATGAGATAGATCATGATTTTATGAGCTACTAGAAATTTGAATCATCAAATTTGGAGTTAATATGAATATTTTATGGATCTTACAATATTTCTGGAAAAGAATAAGAAGAGGAAAGGAATCAACCTTATAGCAGCGCCTTTGGGCGAAGGATAGATGTGGGCGGCCCACCGTAAGCCGTAGCGGGAGAAAAGGCCATGTCGGCGTACTAGGTCGAGGGCGTCTTCGCTGTGAGGCGGACTCAGTTGACCCGCTTCCACTTAATCCATGGGGCGGTCGGGTGGGTCGCCGACCTGCGGGGTCCGCTGTCGGGTTCATCCCGACCTCCCACTTGGTAGCGTCGGGAGACAGAGGAGGCGAGGCGACGGTGCGGCGCTCTCCCGGCGGTACCGGCCACCGTTCCGTGATCCAGCCACCGGAGTGCTCGGGAGAAGTGCGCATCCGGGAGGCCACACTACAGCGCCAGCTTCCTCGAGAAGGCGGGTCTTCGCTCATGGCGGAGGATGGCATCGGCCATTGCCGGCCGGCCTTGCAGGCGTCCGGGGAAGAATGGGCGATGGGGGCTTCGTGGTGGTGGTGCGGGAATCTTTGGAGTGGGTAGGGAGAAGAGAGAGGGGTCGTGGTGCCCGAATCCAAGCGGCATTCGGCAGCGGCACTCCGGCCATGGAGGTGCAAGGAGAGCACGGGAAGAGCAGCGGGTTGGTCCAGGGGATCACTGGGAGTGAGAGAGGGCGAAAGGAGCAGAGGGAGGGCTCGGGGTGGCCTTATGTAGCCGACCCGTGGCTCACCGTGGACGTGGCGCACGGGTGGCCATGGCAACGGCTCGGGCAGCCAGGAGGGAGGGAGTGGGGTTGTCTACGGTGTTTGTGGGGGTGGAGTAGAGGCCCGGAAGAGAGAGAGAGAGGCGGGGAAGTGTCGGGCGTCGCGTGTGAGCTCGTCCATTGGAGCTCTCGGGCGGCCGGCGCGCGTGCGAAAGGAGGCTGCAGGAGGGAGAAGGAGGAGGGGGACATGGGCGTGGCATGCTGCGGACATCGAGGCACATCGTCGTCGCTACTGGGAGGCCCGAGGTGGCCGGGAGGCGGTTGGCGGGGGCTACTGATGTCGGGAGCTTGTATGGCAGAAGCTCAAGAGAGTGCAAATGGCGGCATGGCATTTTTGGCAATGTGGTATGACCCTTGATGTCTGGTAGCGCTTGGGGTAGTAAAGAAGGGTTTAGAGGCATTGGATGCCCAGGGATCCTTTGGAGTGAGGAGGAGGTTGAGAGAGAGAAATGCAGCTGTCGGAAGGGTAAATGGGGGTTTCACCCTCAATCATTGAGTGAGGCCAGGGAAGAGTTCTTGGAGATAGGAGAAGACTAGGAGGGCTGTGGTAGAAATTTGAGCTCACCAAGAATAGTGGAAGGGGTCAAAATAGTGGTTTTTGCAAAATGTCAGAAGGTGTTTGATAATGGTTTGGGCAATAAGATGACTTCCATTTGTCATGAGGCTCCGCATGGTGAAATGACACACACTATTAGGGCCTTCCACCAATTTGGAGCTCATTTGGAGCAAGTTGACAATGCAACTTTGGTAAACCCTAGAAATGAATAGAAATGGGTTTCCCAAGATTTAGTCATGAAAATATGTTCTCCTTGATGCACCACTTGGTGTAGTGTCATCATTTGATCATGTTAACATGCTCACAAAAGTTGGGGTCAAGGAGAAAAGGTTGGCAGTGCAAAGTTGTTCAAATTTGGTTCTGGACAGAAAGAGTTTTGGGGTACTTTGATCAAGTTAACTTGTTCTCCAACTTGTGCCATTTGGTCTAGATGAATTATTAGACCATTTGAGCAAGTTCACAAGTTTTGAGAACATTTGGACATGTTTGGCAATGTAAAGTTGCTCAAACTTCAAAATGGACAGAAGTGGTTTTGAGGGGATTTGATGATGTTATCTTGTTCTCCAAGACATGAGGCTTGGCAAGATCACCAAATATTTCATATGTGACATGATAGAATTTTCTTGGAATTTTTGGAGAAAATTTCCTTTGTAAATATTTCAAAAGCTTGAAATATCCAGAAAGGGTTTTTGAGGGATTTGACCAATGTTTTGAACATGACCATGTGTTGAAACTCTTATATATGGACAATATATGTCATATGAGTTTCCCTAAATTTTGTCAAATATTTTTGAAGCAATAAAATATTTTTTCCCTATTAAAGACCATTTCTGGCCTTAATAAAAAGCTTTTAAATAAAATAGGAAAATAACTTTTAAAATTATATTTTTGTGGTTTCTGGGTATCCTATACCTAATAGGAGTCAAATATATTTTTGGAAAGATTTTTACTGCCCTTAATTAAGTACTTGCAGTGCAAACCTCAATTTAGGGGTTTTTGAAAAACTAATTTTAGAAAATACTTTTTGGCCAAATTATTTTTGCAAGAAATTATTTTTATATCCTATACACATGGCATCATCATTGGGAAAGGTTTTTGGAGCAAGGAGATGAAGTATAGGAGTTGGAGGATTTATTTGATTTTTAGAGCACTTGCAAACAGCAGTCAAACATTCAATCAAAGCAAAGACAAAACACTCAAAAGTTTTTGTCAAACCACATTTTAGCATGATTTATTGACTTAAGTGTTGTGGCATGAAAATCAGGGTGTGACATAGGTCTCTGGATCGTCGACTTCGTCGCCAGCCGCCTCCTATCACTGGTTTCCACCGCCGTCAATGGATTGCATCTCCGCCGTTGCCGCCGTAGCGAGTTCATCACCGAAGTAGGGTATGAACTCGATCACAGTGATTTCCTCGTCTGATTCTCAGCACATTGCGTTCATTATGATTCTTGTCACGATTGAAACACCTCTATCCAGTCAATACAATCCTTAGAATAGATGCGATTTGAAAATTTAGGGTTAGGTTTCCGCCGAAACCATCTCGGACCCACCGAGTTGAAAAACTCGGTCCCACCGATTCGGCTAAGCCATTGCACTAGTAACTCTTAGTCTGACCGAGAATTTCTAATCGGTGTGACCGATTTTAGAACTTTGTGAAACCCTAGCAGTCACGGTGCCACCGAACTGTGACTCGATCTGACCGAGTTCACTAGTTTAGGTTCCAAAACTGCTTCGGTATCACCGAGTTTGAAAATCGGTTGATCCGAAATGCTTTCTGTGGAAAGCTAAAACTAAGTTTTTGAATCATTCTTTTGCAAAAATCTCTGCATTTTGTGATGCTCATCCACTCTATCTCATCTATAACTATTCACAGGGTCAGCAGTCAGTGTTTGCAGCATGTCAGACCAAAGTGACAGCCAGAACAAGTTAGAAGAGCAGATTCACATGAGTGAGGGCACTAGTCCCTCTAGCACTTCAGATGATGGCAACAGAAGCACTCCTAGCAATTTGCCTAAAGCAGCCACAAGAGCCAGAAGGAAGAGAACCTCAGACTCTGAGGATGAGGACTATGTGGCAGCTGAGGATGAGGCCACTTCTAAGAAAAAGGTGGTCAAGAAAGAATCATGGAACAAAAATTCTATGATTTAGATGTCAAAGTAACTGAGATTCAGTCAGTTGTGGAGTAGCTACAGGATGACATGCAGGAGAGGAAGGGCAGGACAACTAATGATGCATTTGCCAGAGTGCCTCGAGCTCAGAGATCAGCTGCAGAGCTAGTAACAGACACCAGAGTCACTTCATCTGCACCAGCTACAGCTCCAGTGCAACTAGCTCCAGCACCAACTCCTTCAGCTCCATCCACATCAACTGAAGTCTTCGTCCAAGGAGCCATCTCTACACCACCTGGCGAAGACCAAGCACGAGAGCGATATAGTACTATGCATTTTCTAGGAACTTTTTGTAACTTGTTGCCAAAGGGGAGAAAAATGTATAGATCATAAACTTCAGAGAGAGAGTTTGCTTTTTTCTCTCTTGTCTTCTTGGTTGAACTTTGTTTGCTTTTGATTGCTTGAGATACTATGCTATTATCTGTGAGACATTGATGATCATGTGTTTGATCATAAGCTGCACTTATGCTTGTTAGATGATATTATCTTACTTATCCTTATATGATCATTCACTTTGCTTGGTGATGAGTGCATGTATTCAATCTTTATTATTTTGAGCGCTCCACCAAGATGTATGTGACATGGAAGAGTAACCCATGAGCCTAATTCCTTGTGAATTTGCAGTCCAAAGCAAATCTTAAACTATGCACAAATTTAGGGGGAGCTCTTTCGTATCACATACTTCTCAAAGCGACGATGTTTTTCAATCTTATTATCATTTGTCGAAGCTTTGATCTATATGTTCTCATCAATTACCAAAAAGGGGGAGATTGAAAGTGCAACTATCCCTAGGTGGTTTTGGTAATTCATAACAACATATAGCTATTGAGCTAATGCTATTCCAAGACAAATATTTCAGGAAAGCTCAATGAATGGCATGGCATGGATGATGAAAGTGGATCCCTCAAAACATTAAGGACAAAGGATTGGCTCAAGCTCAAAAGCTCAAGACTCTACATTTTACATTTTAGTGATCCAAGATCACATTAAGTCTATAGGAAAAGCCAATACTATCAAGGAGGGATGAGGTGTTGCTTAATGAGCCTCTTGCTTCAAGTGCTTAGTGATATGCTCCAAAAACCCTCAACTACTTTCTCACATCCACATATGACCTAAACCCAAAGTCAAGATCGGTCCTACCGGTTCTTTCTATCCGGTGCCACCGAGTTCAAATGTCATAGCCACTGCCACAAACCCTAGGAAAATCGGTCTCACCGATAGGGATCTCGGTCTCACTGAGATGGGATTGTAATCTCTCTGTTTCCCTTCGTAACGTTTCGGTCTAACCGAAGTGATAGATCGGTCCCACCGAGATTGCAATGTAAACTCTCTGTTTCCCTTTCGTACCATTTCGGTCTCACCGAAAAGAGTGAATCGGTCCCACCGAGTTTACCTGACCAACTCTCTGGTTAGCTAATTACCAAAATCAGTCTCACCAAGTTTCCGTAATCGGTCTCACCGAGATTACGTTATGCCCTAACCCTAACCATATCGGTCCCACCGAGTTGCATGTCGGTCCCATCGAAAATCCTAACAGTCACTAGATTTGCTAAATCGGTCTGACAGAGTTTCTCGATTCGGTCCAACCGAGTTTGGTAAATTGTGTGTAACGGTTAGATTTTGTGTGGAGGCTATAGATACCCCTCCACCTCCTCTTCATTCATGGAGAGAGCCATCAGAACAAACCTACACTTCTAGCTTACCAGTTCTGAGAGAGAACCACCTACTCATGTGTTGAGGCCAAGATATACCATTCCTACCATATGAATCTTGATATCTAGCCTTCCCCAAGTTGCTTTCCACTCAAATCTTCTTTCCACCAGATCCAAATCCTATGAGAGAGAGTTGAGTGGTTGGGAGACTATCATTTGAAGCACAAGAGCAAGGAGTTCATCATCAATGCACCATTTGTTCCTTCTTGGAGAGTGGTGTCTCCTAGATTGGATAGGTGTCACTTGGGAGCCTCCGACAAGATTGTGGAGTTGAACCAAGGAGTTTGTAAGGGCAAGGAGATCGCCTACTTCGTGAAGATCTACCGCTAGTGAGGCAAGTCCTTCGTGTGCGACGGCCATGGTGGGATAGACAAGGTTGCTTCTTCGTGGACCCTTCGTGGGTGGAGCCCTCCGTGGACTCATGCAACCATTACCCTTCGTGGGTTGAAGTCTCCATCAACGTGGATGTACGATAGCACCACCTATCGGAACCATGACAAAAACATATGTGTCTCCAATTGCGTTTGAATCCTCCAAACCCTTCCCTTTACATTCTTGCAAGTTGCATGCTTTAAATTCCGCTGCCCGTATACTCTTTGCGTGCTTGCTTGAATTGTGTGAAGATTGCTTGACTTGTGCAAAGATAGCTAGAATCTTCCGAAGTCTAAAATTGGGAAAAGGTTAAGTTTTTAATTGGTCAAGTAGTCTAATCACCCCCCCTCTAGACATACTTCAAGGTCCTACAGATAATCGCCTGCTCGATTGACACCTACCTTTGGAGCCGCTCGCTCTGGCACGGCGCTTGCGCATGGGTCCGTCCCCGCAAGGCGCAACCTCACTAGGCCCTCAGTGCCACAATCACTCCCTCGGAGCAACCAATGGTTGGCTGGCAACTGTAATGGCAGTCCTTGTTTTCCTCGTGTTGGTTTACAGGATCCACCTAACGAATAATGTGGGGGGCGTCGTGAGCCCTCTCTCTCTCTCTCTCCCGTGCGATCCGCTCGCGCGTTAAAAGGGGGGCGCCTGAGCATTGCAACTCAGGGGCTCTTACTGGCTCTCCAGTCCTCACCCCCTGGCCTTGACCCACGGTATCGTGACCTATCATACCAGCGGCGGCTGAGCTCGCTCGAGGGCCGGGATCTGAGGACGTAGAGCATGAAGGAAAGTGCGGGGAGGAGGGGAGAAGCTCACGAGGGCCTGACCCAGTGACATCCCAGCTGCCGACGCGCAGGTCCAGCACCTCGCCAGGGAACGACTCCAAGATCCCGAGATAAGTCGCGCTCCTGGAAAAGCTAAATCAACGCGACACCAAACCATCGCCTAATGAGGTTCTGTCACGGCGACTTGCCTTCCTTTCTTACCCAACGGAGGCTGCTTGAGCACTAAAGGGGACTGTCGATGTCAAAACCGGCGGATCTCGGGTAGGGGGTCCCGAACTGTGCGTCTAGGCGGATGGTAACAGGAGACAAGGGACACAATGTTTTACCCAGGTTCGGGCCCTCTCGATGGAGGTAAAACCCTCGTCCTGCTTGATTAATATTGATGATATGGGTAGTACAAGAGTAGATCTACCACGAGATCAAGGAGGCTAAACCTAGAAGCTAGCCTATGGTATGATTGTTGTAATGTATGTTGTCCCTACGGACTAAAGCCCTCCGGTTTATATAGACACCGGGGAGGCTAGGGTTACAGTCGGTTACAATGGTAGGAGATCTACATATCCGTATTGCCAAGCTTGCCTTCTCGCCAAGGAAAGTACCATCCGGACACGAGCGAGTCTTCAATCTTCTATCTTCGTAGTCTTGGAGTCCGCGGATAATGATAGTCCGGCTGTCCGGACAACCCCTAGTCCAGGACTCCTCGGTAGCCACGAACCGGTCTTCAATGGCGATAAGTCCGGTAGCGCATAATGTTCGGCATTGCAAGGCGGGTTCCTCCTTGAATAATCCAGAGAAGATTATGAACACCTAGGATAGTGTCGCTCTGCAAAATAATTTCCACATTCCACCGTAGAGAGAATAAAATATATACACTAGCTCAATCTGGCGGCGTATTATGCGGCGTGACATCACACCGCAACCAAGCCTTTGTTTGAATCATTTTTACTATACCACCTCGGACGTTTAGTGAAGCGGTTTCCTTAGCACGTCTTGTCGAGCGAGATCGTGTTCCCCTTATTCGGGATCCTCATCAATACGGACGTGGGTAACCCAACGCGCCATTGATGGTGGCGCTTGGGAGATAGCGAGTTTTACCGGGCGGTGGGGGCGCATAGTTTTAGATCGCCTATATATATGGGATAAGGATCCACCTTCTCACCTACGCCTTCTTCCTCCTTTGCTTATCCATCTCCGCACACTCAAGCTCCAACGCCCAAGCTTGCGCATCTCGCCTCGACCTTCTCCGAATATGTCCGGAGCGGGAGGTAAATGGTTAGCCTCCACCGCTAAGGAGGAGGACATCACCAAGCTACGCATGGCGCGGATACCTTTCAGCGATATCGCGCATCGGCTGCCCGACGAGGCAGCTAATCCCTACCCCAGGCCTCATGAGAGGTCGTCTTCCTCCCCACTTCCTCCGCGGACTAGGCTTTCCGCTCCATCCATTCGTCCAGGGGCTCATGTTTTACTCGGCTGGATTTCCACGATCGGCGCGAACTTCATCCTCAACATCTCGGCGTTTATCGTCGTGTGTGAGGCCTTCCTCTGCATCCGGCCCCACTTCGGCCTGTGGCTCAAGACCTTCAACGTCAAGCCGAAGGTTGTGAAGGGCACCCAAGTGGAATCTTGGAGGCGCCATGTTGGGCAAATTGCCCAGCGTCCCATAACTCGAAGGGACCTTTGTGGACTCCGTCAAGGGTGGCAATCGGGGTGGTTCTACATCACCGAGCCGCGCAAGCCCACATGGTGGCGGCCCCGTGTTTAGATCTGGCATCCCCACGCAGCTCACCTCACGGAAAGAGAAGGGCTTGCAATGGGGAAATCCGGTGGAGGTGGCGGGACTCGAGCCTGCATCAAGAAGATGGTGAGCAATAGGCTCGGGCTTGTCGGCGTGGTCCAAGTCATGCTCATCCGCGGATTCTCCCATGCCAAACGGGCATTCAATTTGTGGGAGTTCAATCCGGAACAGCACCAGCGCTAAGCGGGCTCTTGATACAACATCTGAAGGCGCTGGAGGTGCTGTTCAAAGGCGCCAAGCCCCGCATCTGCGACGGAAGATCGCGGATTCAGCTCGCGATGTCAAGCGGCGAGGTAAGTGATTCAACCCCATCACGGGACACTTGTGATAATTAAATTAACTTTTAGTGGGGTTTCATTCGCCTCTTCCTTTGTGAGGAATGGATGGAGAAGGCCAAGCTGCTTATCAGCCCGGCTCCCATGCGGAAGACCAGTGGGCGCCCGCCAGCAGGGCTGCTGGTTCGGCACCGCGTGGTGCGGAGAAGAAGGCCAAGAAGGTGGCGCGGGGACTCGAAAGAGTTCCGCAATCGGGCGTCTAATGAAGAAGGACTCCTCCCGAAGGCGAGGAGGAGGTATTCTCTCCGGAGGAGGAGAGAAGAAGGAAGGCTTCCCCAATCGGGGGCGAAGGGTCAGAGGAGAACTATCCCCGGACAGTTTGCCAACATCAGCGTTGGCGAGGATGAGTGGCCTCCAAGGGCCAGGCGTCCGGCGAGATCGTAAGTATCCGGATCCTTGATGTGTAATTTCTTTTATGTCGCGTAGTATCCTTCTAACGCTGCATTCTGCCCGTAGTCCGGCCAATGATGATCTCCCCGACTCATCGAGCGGGTCATTGGCCTCGTCGGATGTGAATTCCATCCCGACTGCCTCTACCCCATCTGCGCCAAGCGAGGGCGCCGAGGTGGGATCGAGAGAGGACCCATCGGGAGGAGGCTCGGGCGCCATCAGCAGCCTCCGGACTTTGTGCGGACTCTACATCAGATCCCGCGGTGGTTCGAGTCGACAAGCGGCCCCTTCGAAGAAGGGCAGGACCGTGATGCGGCGGCCTCCGCCCAACGGGCGCGGATAACCTATTGGGCGCTTAAAGGCGCTTCCATCGAGGAAGAACACCGCACTATCATGACTGCGATGATTGAGAAGGTTCAGCTCGCTAAGGCGGGCTGACGAAAGCTCTCGCAGCAGACCTTCTAACGAGCTTTGAGGTAAGAAGTTAAAATTATGTAATGTAATACCGCATAGACGGTAGCCCGATGCTTAGTTCGGTGTTGGAAAGAAAAGCGGATGAGGATCTAACAAGATATCTGAGGTTGCCTAAAATATGTCATATGGGTTTGCAGGCTGTCTTCTGCTGACCTCTGCCGCGTGCTTGGCGGAGGTCGAGTCTTGAAGAAGGATCTCGGCGGTCCGAGCAAGAGCTCGGCCATGCCAAGAGGCAGCTCGAGGAAAAAGAAGGTGAGTAACACCACTTTGAATAAGTACCTTCTGAGAAAAGGATTTTGGTTGCAAATAAAATTAACAAGGATAATATGTGTATTGCAGGGGCCACTAACGAGGTGGCAGCCACGAAGGATGTTGTGTCATGACGAGCAGTCTTGTGGGCTTGAACGGGCAACGAGAAAAGCAAGAGGCACGGTGGTGGAAGTTCGGCAAGAGCTCCGGGCTCTCATGGAAAAGCATGAGAGTTTGGAGCATGACTCCAAGACTCGAGAGTCCGAGCTTGCCTCGGCTCTCGAAAGTGCCAAGTCCGCCAAGGCCGAGGCCCATAAGGCCCTTCAGGAAGTTGAGGACATAAAGAAGATAGCAGCGGGTAAGGCATTTTTCATGCAAAGCAGGCATGTTAATGTGAACTACCTGACACTTACCCGAATTCGGAGCTCTCCACGGGCGTTTGCAAATCTGCCGCGTAGTGCGCTGATGCCGCCGCATTCTATCGTGGCGAGGAGGGAGCTCGACGGAGAAGGTCTTCGGTCTCGATACTCGAGGCCGGCCATCCAGTGCCCCCAAGCGACCGGTGAAGCGGTGGTCGAACTCCTAAGGTAGGTGAGGAGGCCATGAAGGGCCTCATAGTCCGGTGTGGCCTAGAGCGAGCCATGCACAGGAGCTACTTTGCCCTCGTCTGTGGCTGGTGGATGCATGCCCAGCTGGATGTAGTCAGCGCGCCCTTGATATTGAAAGGCGCTCGTCGGGCCCTTGCCCGCATAAAGGTGCAATGGGGCAAATTGGATGCGGAGAAGCTTCTCACGGACCCACCGCCGGGCAAGGAGTATCGCCGCCGGAGAAGTATTATAAAATTGTCCTAAGGGAGCCTGCGATATTGCAGATGAGTGCTCGAAATGTAATCTTTAGTGAACTTCATTGTGTATTTATCACATGCGCTGAAAACTTCGTTCATATCGCCATGAGCAACGCTTGTTTAATTTAAAATATTACCCTACATGCGGCCGTTTGTAAAATATGAGAGATGGCAAGTCGTTGGCTTGACCCCCAAGCCACAAGTCTTTGGGGTGTTGGGATAAACATGAGAACTCTTGTTCCCATTTTGGGTCCATCTAGGGAGGCGCTCAACCACGACGAACAAGGCAACCGGACTTATAATGCTTGAACACTCTCACTTAGCCATAGAATTCTATAATTTTAAATTTAGTGAAGCCCTGGTATTCGGAAGACCGAATCCGAGGCGCTATCACGCCTTCATCGGACATTATCCGAACTTCGCTCAAGCGGCGTGAGTCTTTAGGACCGAAAAAACCTCACGAACAGCGACCGGTCTCTCGCCCTATCATGCCGGTCGGTTTTAGCTTTCTCCTTTGAGGCTCGCTTTGGCTCAGCGAGGCGCAATCGCGATGGTTCTCCGGTGCCACCTTAGCCAACGGAGCGGGCGTAAGGCACCAAAAGCGTGGGGCCAGGCAAACCCAACTATTGACCCAAGGCAGGATTGAGCCGATTCATATAATGCTATAAGTTGAGGTGCCGCACTTGTGAAAGTGTTAGGACTTTATCACACCATAATTTGGGGAGCGAAGCCCTGGCGTATTCGGCCGTACCAAAATATCTGGTGCAAGATGTCATGTAATGAACATATATATAAAAGATAATGCAAGTGCAATAAAGAGGTGCTGCATTATTTATGAAAGAAGATACGCTAGTAAAGCGGTGATACAAATAGTCTTGATAAGCAAAGGTTTGGACTAAATAAGCGTGTCCCCCTCGAGGATGAGCTGCAACTTGGTGTATATAATCGAATTTAATGCTCGTAATTGAGACCACGAGTGTTAAATCGCGGCCTTCTTTAGTCCCCATTTGTTGCATCATGAGTTGGCGGGTTAGCGGACGGGGCTTCAGTAGCGAGTCTGTGTACATAAAGAAGAAAAATAAAATAAAAAGTGGGGCACACTTGAGCCCGGTGTGGTCGAACCGCACTCTGGGTCCGTTCGATCGTGCCCCCTCCCCTGTGCCCATGGTATCTCCAAAGCGTAATGGTGTACGCGGTGTTATTCTTGCGATCATGCGGCGGGCGAGGTTGGGGCGCATTGCTCTGGCGATGCTCGATCGCGCCAGGTGGTCTTGGTTGGCATTGCTCCGGGCGCGCTTTGCTGTATCCGGCCTTTTAACTGCCGGACTTTGCCTTAGAAGGTTGCTCTGTACTTCTGCCGCGAGAGCCGTTGTATGTTCCTCCGTTCGGAGGGAGCGTTCCGTATTCCCATTGACCGTGATGACTCCACGAGGGCCTGGCATCTTGAGCTTTAGGTATGCATAATGCGGCACCGCGTTGAATTTTACAAACGCGGTTCGTCCGAGCAGGGCGTGATAGCTGCTGCGAAACGGGACAATGTCGAAGATTAACTCTTCGCTCCGGAAATTATCCGGCGATCCGAAGACCACTTCCAGTGTGACTGAGCCCGTACAGTTGGCTTCCACTCCTGGGATGACACCTTTAAAGGTTGTCTTTGTAGGTTTAATCCTTGATGGGTCTATGCCCATTTTGCGCCTTTGTATCTGATAAAGCAGGTTCAGCTCTGCCGCCGTCCATCGACTCTCGTGAGGTGAAATCCATCGGCGATTGGGTCTAAAACCAATGCGGCGAATCCGCCATGGCGTATGCTGGTCGGTTGGTCTCTTGATCGAAAGTGATCGGACGGGGAAGACCATGGATTGAACTTTGGGGCGTAGCTCCATCGCATAAACGTCCCTAAGTGCGCGTTCCTCTCCGTTTGGGTATGTGGGTCGCGTATATCATATTCACCGTCCGCACTTGTGGGGAAACCCTTACATCCTCTGTTGTTCGTGGTCGAGTCTCTTCCTCGTCATCGCTGTTTAGCCCCTTGTCATTGTTTTCGCAATTAACTTGCGGCCTGCTTGAACACCAACAGTCTCTATTGGTGTGGTTAGCTGGCTTTTCGAAGTGCCATGTATCGGCATAAGCGGTCGATATTCGGTCCAGATTGGACGGACTGGAGTTGTTCTTTTGAATGGCTTCTTCCGTGACCGGGTTTAGAGCCTCGGAATCGGCATTGACTGCCGTATCCTCCTTATCGTCACCGTTAATCGGCGCTTGTTTTTGTTTGGCGTGACTGCCGTTGTTGTCCTTTGTATCCGGACTGCCAGAATTTTTACGGAGGTTGTTGCTACGGGCTAGCCAGCTGTCCTCTCCCGCATAAGCGGGTCATTAACGATGTGAGGGCTGCCATGGATTTTGGCTTTTCCTGCCCGAGGTGCGGGCTAGCCATTAAATCCGGATGTTATGTTTGAAGGCTGCAAGGGCCTCGCATCCCGGACGATCGGCGATTTGGTTTTCTTTGTCAAGAACCGTGTCGAATTATGCGGCGATTAAATCTGGCTGTTGAATAATGTGGCTTAGGTCATCAGCGTCTGGTGGTCGCACATATGTTCCCTGGAAGTTGTCGAGGAATGCGGCTTATAGGTCCTCCCAGCACCCAATTGACTCTGCAGGCAAGCTGTTTAGCCAATGCCGAGCTGGTCCTTTAAGCTTGAGTGGGAGATACTTGATGGCATGGAGATCATCACCGCGGGCCATGTGAATGTGGAGAAGATAATCTTCAATGTTTACGGGTTTAAACCCTTCGGGGATCTGATGATCCATTACTTCGTCAGTGAAGCATAGAGGGTGTGCGGCACCTCTGTATTGAGCAATATCACGACGCAGCTCAAGAGAGCGCTGTCTGCTGTGTTCGGCCCGGCCGGGGTTATTATATCCGGCGCGACGGTATTCGTCGTGGGTCGTGGGGCGCCCACGTGATCCGTAGATAGATCTTGATTGCCTTGCTTTATCCTCCAATATGTCTCGCAAGTCCGGCGTGTTCCCTCTTGGCTTCGTACTTTTGGGCGATGCGGGTATGGTCTTGGTGGGGGCTGGATGCCTCTCTGTCACGACCACGGGGTGGTCGGTCGACCATATCGTCTTGCTGGTGATGGAGGTATGTATGCTTCCTCCTCTAATCGGGGTAGCAGCTTGCTTCTTGGGTAACTTTTGGAGGGGCATTGAGTTTATACTCTTGACGCGAGGACCTCGGTCCATCGATCGGCCCGCAGATCTTGATCAGCTTGGAGCATTCTTTGCTTTTCTTTAGGCTGTTTCTTTGTGGCGATAAGCCTGCGCTTGAAGCGCTCTTGTTGTTGGATCCTCAGTGCAGCGAATTCATAAATCGTTGAGGCTTGCCGTCTTTGGAGGGAGGCATATAGTTATGATCCTCAACCTCTTAAATCTGCCGCCCTCTCATGAGGGCTTGCTACACATCCTCTGCTTTGAGTCTTCTTTGGAGGGATTGTCTTTGGCACTCTCGGAGTATTATTATCTCTGTGCGGAATCTCCATTCTTCTTTGTGGCGGGATTTAGAGCGGAGCCGCTGACGTCGGCGTTTGGGATACTTCTTTAGAGAATCTGCCTCCGCTGCTTCTTCGCCATCCCCGTCTTTTGGGGTGTCCACCATATATATGTCGTATGACGAGGTGGTCTTCCAGTGCCCTGTAGGCGCTGGCTCCTTGTCACACCCTGCATTTTGTAACATTTCATTTTCTTTAATGAAGCATGAAAATTTGGACCAACAAAAACTTTTTGCATTATTTGGCTTTTATTTGGAGTTGGTTTTCTCTCTGTGTTTCTTTTCAAGTGCTTCTTAAAGTCAACTACTCTACCCTCTATATTTCAATTCCTTGCCCCAAACTCCTGCCCAATGACCATGCCATGTGTATAGTGCAATATGGGATTTTCTTACAAAAATAATTTGTCCAGAAAGTATTTTCAAAAATTAGTTTTCCAAAAACCTCTGAATTGAGGTTTGCACTGCAAGTACTTGATTAAGGGCAGTAAAAATCTTTCCAAAAATATATTTGACTCCTATTAGATATAGGATACCCAGAAACCACAAAAATATAATTTTAAAAGTTGTTTTACTATTTTATTTAAAAGCTTTTTCTTAAGGCCAGAAATGGTCTTTAATAGGGAAAAATTATTTTATTGTTTTAAAAACATTTGACAAAAATTAGGGAGACTCAGTGGACATATATTTTCCATATATAAGAGTTTCAACACATGGTCATGTTCAAAATATTGGTCAAATCCCTCTAAAACCCTTCCTGGATATTTCAAGATTTTGAAATATTTACAAAGGATATATTCTCCAAAACTTCCAGGAAAATTCTATCATGTCACATATGACATATTAGATGATCTTGCCAAGTCTCATGACTTGGAGAACAAGATAACTCCATCAAAACCCTTCAAAACCATTTCTATCCATTCAGAAGTTTGATCAACTTTACATTGCCAAATGTGTCCAAATGTTCTCAAACTTGGTGAACATGCTCCAATGGTCTAATGATGCATCTAGACCAAATGGCACAGGTTGGAGAAGAGGAAATATTGGTCAAAGTGCCTCAAAACCCTCTCTAACCAGAATCAAGTTTGAACTACTTTGCACTACCAACTCTTTCTCCAAGACCCCAACTTTGGTGAGCCTGATCACATGACCAAATAAGGCCACCACACCAAGTGGTGCATCAAGGAGAAATGATCTACTCCACTGGATCTACACAAATCCATCTCTGCCCATTTCTAGGGTTTGCAAGAGTTACATTGGCAACATTGTCCAAATAAGCTCTAAATGGGTGGAAGGCCCTAAATATATGTGAAATTTCACCCCATGGAGTATATTGGCCAGTGGAAGTCATTAGCCTATCCAAAACATCATCAAACACCTTCTGGCAGATAACTAAAATGCCTATTTTGGCCATTTCCACTAATCTCCTTGAGTTCATCTTTTTACCACAACCCCTCCTCGTTCCCCTCTGTCACTTAGATGCTTTTCTACCCGAGGAAGCAATGTGGAAGAAGGGGGAAACCACATTTGTCCTTTCTAGACAACATTTTCCTCTCTCTCTCACAGCCCCTCTCTCTCCCCTCTGCCCTCCAGAGCATCCAAGGCTCTTTCCTAGTTTTGCCCACATCCACTGTAGCTCCCAGACACTAGTGGACGCGCGCTCGACGCGGGAAAGCCGCGGATGCCGGCCAAAGTCACGCTTCTGGAGCGCCTGACAGGCGCCGACCGTTGACACCCGCCTCCCGACCACCTCGTGCCTCCCCTCGCGCCCGGTCGATGTGTCTCGGCGTCCGCGACACGCCACCGTCAGGCCCCTTGTCTCTCCTCTCTCTCACCTCCTGCGCCGCGTGCCCAGCGCCGCCCGGCTCGGCCAATGCCGGCCTCACATGCTTGTGGCCCAGTGCCTCTCCCGCTCTCTCTCCTTCTCCTGGTGCCCTACTCCATCCCCACGACGCAGTGGACAGCTCCATTCCTTCTCCCAGCGGCCTCCAGAGGCCGATCCATGGCGCCCGTAGGCCACGCCTCGGTGAACCGCGCCAGCCTATATAAGGCAGCCCAGTCTCTCTCTTCTTCCTGTCGCTCCTCCACACCCAATCGACCTCCGCACCCTCTTTCCTCTCGAGAACCACCCGAGCTCGAGATCGAGCTCGAGCTCCGCCGCCTCGGCTCGTCGGCGTCCATGTGACAGAGCCTTCTCCGCCCAGCTCTCTCTCGTCTGGAACGCGGCGTCACTGATCCTTTCCCTCTCTTTCCCCTTGTTTTGCAGCGGAAGCGGCGGAGCCACCGGCCAAGCGCCTCGCCGCGTGACCTCGTCGTCGTGCGCGAGCCACTCCGGCGACCGTCTCCACCACCACGAACCGCGACTCCACCTTGAGTCAGCGGTAGCCCCGCATCCCTTCCGTGCCTTGTATCGCCGCGGCGGCTCGCGTCGCCTCTGGCGGAGGTGAGCGGCGGCGCGTGGGGCGGCCCGTCGACCTCGCATACGGCGGTGGGATCCACCGTCGGGTTTAAAAGCGTCTTGTGCAGCACCGATCCGCCGTCGGTTGAAGGCGTATTTCGCCTTCGCCTTGACGTGGCGGCGCGTGGGCTGGTTTCCCCTCACTGGCCTCTGCTGCTGCCGTGGCCTCTCGGCCCGATGTACAGCGCCGTTTTTCTTTTCTTTTTGTCTTATTTCCAAAAATTCCACGGAGACAGAATATTTATCCAAATGAATTGATTCCAATTTCTAAATTCCTAGAATATTGCAACCTATTTAATGGTGCAACTTTCATTCAAATCAACAACCTTTTCTTCTCCGTAAATATTTAAATGTGACTTTTAGCATTTAAATAAGCCTTTGAAAATCCATATCTCCTATTACGCTACTCGGAACCAAAACCAAAAGTTGTCCCTTCTAGCTTTCCTCCTAGTATTTTACAAAAATAAGTTGACATTTTTCTAAGCACTTTGACTTTTACTGTTTTTATTATTGTCTTATTTTCCGTTGTTTTCTTGCGACGTTAGATCCGTGTTGTGAGGTAGCTGAGGAAGAAGGAGGAGCAGAACTGAAGACTTTGAAGATCAAGCCAACCAAGGCAAGCAGCCCTTTGACCATGACTATGAAATCCCTTTACATGCATGTCATATATAGCTCTTATTCTTGTTGCATCGGAATCATGATGGGAGGGTGAACCACGTGGGTTGGTTGCCTCCGTTATTTTCTCATTGATACTTGCATTGTGCATGGCCCTACCATCTTATGAGGTTATGCGGTGGGAGTAGATAGGATGCTAAGTAGTGCTACATAAAGGGGCGGGGATATGCATGGTGATGGAGACAAAATATTTTCAAAGTCTTTTCGAAAACCCTGTCGGGTGCCACTTATGCCCGAGGGAGATGATGAGATGGGTGACCACTTGATGACGAAGTGGTGTGCCAAGCAAAGGGCATGTTGTTTTCAAAACGGATTGGTAGGAGTTGCGACCGTTATTCCAACATTACATGCGCGACCACTCTACCCTTATATGGGAAAGGGCATTATTGAGTACCTAGGCGATACTAGCTTGGAGCCGCATTACTAGTGGCGGGGAGAGTTGGTGCTCTCTCTCTCGGGGACGGGGCCGTGCGAGTAGAGGCGGCCATGACTGTTTTCACTGGGGCCGGACACACCGTTGGTACCCGTGCTTGTGGTATGTGATGAATGTGGGAGCGAGGCTCCACAACTTTATGATGTGAAATGTTTGGCACGGGGGTTACTACCAATCGAGTGGACTCCATGTCAGTGTTGTCTAGGGAAAGGTAGTGATTGGGTGCTTACCCCGGGTACTTGAGGTACCGCGGGTCGTGGATGACACGGAAGTTCCCCGGATCTAGTGGGTAAAGTGTGCAACCTCTGCAGAGTGTAAAACTATTCGAATAGCCGTGTCCACGGTCATGGACAGTTGGGTAACCGCTCTTGGGCTACGTCCACTTGTTTTCAAACCCAGTGTGTGAGATGATGGAAATGACTTGGGTCAAGTCAAGGACTTGACACGATTGAGATGGGTTGGTGCCCACTCTGTTTATGATAAATGGGTTGGTGCCCACTCTAGTTATGTTGATATCTGTGACCAGATCTCATGGTTACTTGAATTCTCTTGATGCATGCTTTATAGGATGTTGAACATGTCATTGCACTCAAAACTAGCTTTATGCAAAATTTACCTATGTCATGCATTGTTGTACCTTGAACCAAAACATGGGTTGCTTGCGAGTACATTCAAAGTACTCATTGGCTTGCCTTTGGTTATTTAATTGACCGGGCATGGAAGAACCGGAGTTGAAGAAGAGTTCTTTGGAGGCGATCATGCGAACTAGGGCGTTTCGGTCAGAATGCTGCGAGGTTAAGGCGGATGGCATGGGTTCTACTTATCAATGATGATTTCCGCTGCTTATGTTTCATTTGATGTTCAGCCCTTAAGGCTTTATCGATGTAAGACTTGACCATAATGGTCACAATTTGTGTAAGACGGTATGTATGGATGTAAGACTCTTGTTATTCAGCTTCTGTGTGTTCAGTGAGCATTGATCTCTGGGATCACTGTACACGTGCATTCGGTGATCACGACTTGTGAGTCGGGGTCCCCACACTCCTGTTCGTCTCCGGCATCGTCGTCCATAGCGTCGATGTCGTCGGAGTCGTAGTCTAGCATGTCAGTTAGATCATCGACAGTGGCTACAAAGTGGGTGGTGGGTGGGATCTGAATTTCTTCGTCGTCCGTACCCCAGCCATCCTGGCCATAGTCCGGCCAGGACTCTCCTGATAACGAGAGATGCTTTAGTGAATTCAGGATATCGCCAAAAGGCGAGTATTGAAAGATGTCCGCGGTGGTGAATTCCATGACCGGCGCCCAATCCGGATCGATTGGTAGAGGCGCGGGAGGTTGAGTCCGGCGAGTCGGCGCCTCGGAATCACGAGTTCGCGAGGGACAAGATCGATGTTGGCTCCATCGCCGTGGGCGTTGAAGCCCCAGGCGGTGTCTATCCACCGGCCCTTGATATGAAGCGATCGGCTCGGGCTAATGGCGGGCGGATCGAATGCGACCACCAGGCCTTTGATACGTGGCGAGCTAGGTCATGCCCGTCGTCCGGTCTGGCGGCGCGCTTGGCTGTGGCTCGAGTCCGTCGAAGATCAAGTCTCCGCGGACATCGGTCGTGAAGTTTAAGCTTCGAATCGACGGCGGCGAGGCGTAGCTCTCGATCTGCTCGGATGGCCAAGTGAATTGGCCCTTGATGCGAAGCCGCCCGAATCTGAAGATCTGTCGGGGAGAAAAGTCTCACTGGACGGCGTTGTTGGTTGAAGATGCCATCAAGCCTATCGGTGGCGACCACGGAGGAACTCTCAATGAAAGCACCAATGTCGGTGTCAAAACCGGCGGATCTCGGGTAGGGGTCCCGAAGCTGTGCGTCTAGGCGGATGGTAACGAAGACAAGGGACACAATGTTTTACCCGAGTTGGGCCCTCTCGATGGAGGTAAAACCCTACGTCTGCTTGATTAATATTGATGATATGGGTAGTACAAGAGTAGATCTACCACGAGATCAAGGAGGCTAAACCCTAGAAGCTAGCCTATGGTATGATTGTTGTAATGTATGTTGTCCTATGGACTAAAGCCCTCCGGTTTATATAGACACCGGGGGAGGCTAGGGTTACACAGAGTCGGTTACAATGGTAGGAGATCTACATATCCGTATTGCCAAGCTTGCCTTCTACACCAAGGAAAGTACCATCCGGACACGAGCCGGAGTCTTCAATCTTCTATCTTCGTAGTCTTGGAGTCCGGCGGATAATGATAGTCCGGCTGTCCGGACACCCCCTAGTCCAGGACTCCCTCAGGGACCTCCTGAGCATCGCGCCTCGGGGGATCTTACCAGACCTCGGGCCGCTCACCTCCTGGCCTTGACCACAGCATCGCGACCTGGCATACCAGCGACGGCTGAATCCTTCCTGGGGACCGGGACCTGTCAGTGTAGAGCATCAAGCCCTCGTGAGGTTAGAAAGGGGGAACCGAGCCTAGACAGGACAAGCATCTCGCACCACTCCGTAATAAGGATGATATTCACAAAAGACATAGAAGACGCTTTACATACCCCTATGGGGTGTTTCCTTGATTCCTCGCAGGGAACAAAAGGTGCTAACCCTAAGGGACGCTAACTACGCTTGCCTCCATGGTCGACGCCATCATCAACGGCCGGGGCCTGGCGCGGTGCCAACCCCATCGGATCGGCCCGGCGGCGGCTTTGATCTGACTACTCTGCTCCGAGCGCGACGCGAGCTCGGGGGCTCGTAGCTGTCGTCGCTCGTCTCCGGAGTCACGAGAAGATCGGGAGAGTCGCTGGACCCACCGGCTCCTCCGCTGCTACCAGAGGAGCTGCTGGGGAAGCGGTTGGTGGGCCTGGCCCTCACCACTTCGATGCCCCGGCCGCCTTCCCTGGGGCAGCATTCCAGTCGGCGTCCTTCCACGTCGACGGCCTAGAAGAACATCAAGGAGGCGCCATCATATTCGAAATGAATCACAAGGGCACCTCCAGTTCGGTAGACCAGGGTGATCTTGCCCTAGGCCCGGGTCATGTAGACCTTGCCCGGAGCGACAACCTCAACCTCCGCTCGGTCGCGAAGTGCTGCGATCGACATCTTGTAGCGAGCTCAAGAGGCCCCCTCGGCGGCATCTCGAAGGCGAAAGAGGGAGGAAGGCGAATCTAAGAGCTTGGAGGCATGGAGGCGTGAAGCACGAGCTCGCGAGAAGAGCCGTCGGCGTGGACTCCAGGGGCGACGACACGCACCGCTGTGATTCGCCGGCATCGCCGGCGGCGCAGACGGCACCGCTCGGCGTCTCCTTCTCTAGGGCCCTCAGCCGGGCATATAAGGGCAGCGGAAACCCAGCCGGTGGCCGCTCGTACCAAGGCCTCGACATCTCCTGCCGCGAGACCTCGTCGCGGCGGCCGGGGACCAGCCGCTTCTTCGGCGGGAGCGGGTTGGGACCCTCTCGGGGGGCCTTCCCTTTCTCTTCCGCTGAGAACCGGCGGATCGGCACCATTGGCGTGCAGATGGAGGTGGGGCGAGGAAGAAGGAGTGAAGTAAGAAGAGATGGACTGCGGGGGCTCTCGCCCGTCCGTAATTATAGTAGAGAGGAGGCCAACCATCGGCCTCCACGATCGCAGGTAATCATGACTCATTTTTGCATGCAGGGACTTGTCAAGTCGGGCAGTTGCCGCGGCAGCATGGGGAAGCGGAGACGCCCACGTCCAATCAACCGCCATGCGGCGCCAAAGGCCGCAGGCTGGGGGCCCGCGACGCTCCACACTTGCCCTTTGCTTGCTTAAGCCAAATGAAGCGTGCCTTGGGCCGGGGGCTCTTGGCGGTGTGCAGGGCAGGGGTCCCAGACTTGCTCGCCTTGACTGCGACGTGGCTCAAGTGGTGGCCCAATGCATCCCATCTTCATCAATGCATAATCTAGACCCTCGCGGGGGCCAAGCCTCGCGGGGCGGACGAAGCAAGGCTTCCTCAAGAGCGGCCTCGCCAGGCAGGCTCGCGAGGAGGCGGAGAGATCAAGGCAAGGGTACCTCGCGCGGTTCTTGTGACGCAAGCCGTGAAGATCAAGACCAGGCGGGCGCCAGCCTGTGCAGTGTCCTTGTTTCCTCTTTGGTGCAAAGGGGGCAAGAACAGGCGTGGAGTATCGAGGCATCAGGCAAAGGTTACCATTTTGGTGCAACGAGACCAACACCAGCAGAGCGGCAGGATGGAGGTCACCGTGGAGCCCAAGACGGCGTCATCGCCAGTGCCTTTGGCAGCCGAAGACCAACTTTTGTCAGGGTAGCTTGTACTAGATGTTCCCCTTCAAAATGGCCGTTGTTGGCGCCCTTCCCGCTCAATATTTGGGAAGAGGACCAGGGCCTCTATATATACAGAGCTAGCCAGCACAGTAGAGGGGAGATCTAATCTGATCTCATCTCATAGAGCCCCCATCAGATCGAGAGGCGATCAAACTCTCCCAAGTAGTTCATCGCACCAGCCCAAGAACACCTCTCGCGAGGCTTTTCTTCCCCTTGTACTGTTCATCATCAGCCCCTGAGGCAATCGACCACACCACACACTAGAGTAGGGTATTGCACCACAACGGTGGCCCGAACTAGTATAAATCTTGTGTCTCTCTTGTTGTTCATTGTTTAGCTTAGATTCTCGCGAGGCGATCGGACGAAGATTGGTAGGGGAAGATCTTCGCGTGCACCCCAGAGTTCGAACCTTAAGGGTCTGCCGGAACCCAACATCTGACAACGTGTGCTAGAGGGGTTGTGGGATGGAGAGAGATCTAGAGAGAGAAAGTCCCGCTTTCTAATCCTAATCGTTAGATTGACAAATGATATTTTTTTAGAACACAAAATCGTAGCAATACAAAGACATACATATCCTAGGCGGGCTAGTTTGGCCTAGTGGGTTTCAGTGATATGACGTGCTACAGTGCCATCGAGTCTTCACATGTGGTAGCAGTATTGCGAGTATAGTAAGTTTCTTGAAGAAGCGGAATTCAACGAAGTCATGATGGTTCCTTCGTCCGACCAACTTACAGTGGGAAAGGTTGGGCATGCGCTATGACCAGGGTGGACCAGGATAATTTTGTGCATGGCAGGTGGACCATGATGGTCGACATCCCACATGTCGGTGAATGAAAGTATTCTTTCCGATATCGATGACGAGCAACGAGTATTCATTGTTTATTTTTTATGAAATCTATTGTCTCCACTGTTATGATGGAGGAGTGTGAAGCACGGCAGCCCAGTGAACTTGGCATGGGCACAACTCCCTCCTTCCTCGTGTACCATAGTGTTGACTATAAGGTTGGCTATAAGGTTACAATTTTTTCTCACTTTCTCTCTATCTATTTCCTCTCAAATGTTTTTTACCTTCTTTTTTTAGACACAATTGTTTTTTATACCTCTTTTTTAGAATTAGATTTTTTATACCTAGGAGCACATGTAGAGACGGGCTCTTGCAGAGCCCACTCCTTGACATTGTCAATGCCTCTCTCTCCTCCACATAAGCGAGCTTATAGCCTAGTAGTGTACTACTTGTTGTGAATGCAGGAAGCATGCGTCTAAGGGGGGAGCACGCGTGGGAGGGGGAGGTGTTTTCTCGTGGGCCAGGGTGGTCAGAAGCAGGCTTGGAAGTGGTCTGGACTCCCGCATGGCCCACCTCACATTATCACCATATTTCTTTGAGTCCGTGTGTGGCGGGCAAGCGATCTCTTCTCCCTCCCCTGTTTCTCTCTTCTCAGCCGACGCCCGCCGAGTGATTAGATTTCGGCTATCGATGGTTTATTCAATTGCAGTCCCACATGTCAGTGAAAATGCAAGACAATGTATGTCCCCTCTGGTGAATGGCGTGCGAGCCAGACTTTCGGGGGTGCGACGCGAATGCGACAGGCATGCTTTAGGTGTGCCGTCTTTTCCTTTTGAACTTGCAAAGCGTAACATTTTCGTGCGATCGATCGATAGAATCCAGAACAAAATGACGAGGGTGGGGCTTTCCCGCGCGTTAGGCGGGCTAGTTTGAGTGGTATGACGTGCTACAGTGCCGTCCACTTGCTCCATTTTTATGTAAGCAAGCGTCTACACTCTTACATGGGAGGAGGGCAAAACATGGCAGATCTGATTTTAATCGAGGGATAACTGTTCCCTATGAAATAATGGAGCACTATTAGCGATTATAGCATGATAGTTGGGGCATATCCAGTGCTGACCCACAAATTTACAACGGCATCTGTCCAAGGACACTGATGCCAGATGATGCCATCCAATGCTTCCCGCATACCTTTCGACAATTATATGAACTAACCGGACGAAAATTGTGCAAACAAAGCAAATTTCAAATTAACCGGATGAAATTCATTACATTTCGAAAACTTTTCCTATAAACTAGACAAAATTCATTACATATTTCTCACAAACCGTACTAAAACCTACTTTAAACCTAATCTAAACAATCGCCGGTGCCTGACCACCATGTCCGGCCATGAGCCCCGAGAACTGATGCTCCAACTATTGCCTTTGCCTCCTCCTCATCCGCCTCGGCTTTGTCCAGCTCCGCCTCGATAACCTCTTCCTCCGGAGCACATGGTTCTGAAGATTTCTGCCTCGACGTCAATGTCAAGCGGCTAATCGGTCGCCGATGTTTACGCGACCTACTTTGACAAATATGTATCATCACGGAAGTGTATTTTTTTGTAGTGTTACCCCACCAAGCTTGCTGTCGATTGAGTGGAGGAGCGGTGGCCTTCCTGGGACCAGAGCGGCGGCGACCTACCATGTACTACTCTTCCTCGCAGCCGGCTGCGCCTGCACATGCGTGCCGGCTTCATGGTCATGGCGGCAGAGGGCAGCCGGGGGGAGCGGGCGATGTCCTTCATCTGCTCCTACGACAGTACGTCCAAGATTGCTTTGGAGTGCACCTAGAGCAGAGCCGCCGATGTCCTTCGTCTGCTCCTGCGACAGTACATCTAAGAGAGATTTGGAGCGCCAGGAGGCCATGGTTGGAGTGGTGCCGACAGAAGGAAGGGACCGGAGGAGAATGACTGTGGGTCTTTTGCTATGGCTGGGAGCTGGGGCTAAAGTTAATATAGCGGGCGAATGGCAATGAGCCATGGCAGACGGATGGACGGATGGCGTCGGAGTAGGTTCGTCGGTAGCCACGTGTCATTAATGTGGGCGGGGACAGACAGATGGTCGTGGTGTCGTTAACATGGAGCAGTTGCTTGCACCGGGATGCCACGTGGGTGGCGCTCTCTCGGCATCGCGCTACAGCAATGTCGGCGCCAGTGAGAGGTCGCGTCGGGCGTGAATGCGGTATTGATGTTCTGGATCGATGGTGACCGTTTCAGGCAGAAAGCGCGCACTAGCGATGGAAGGGGTTTCGGTAGGCCAGGGCAGTCAGACGATCGCATGGTGGTAAAATGTGAACTCATGGATGATGAGCCTTTAAAGCGTATGCGGCACGTATAGACAACCATGTGTCCATGCAACCGCTCTTGGCGCGACCTAGCCTTCGACGACCACCATTAGACACCACACAACCATGCATAACTTACGAATAATGGACGAATCGATCAAACACACACTCGTGTGCAGTGGCACTATGATCGGTCGCTCACGAAACATATATAGGTACCATAGTACCCTCTCTAGCTAGGATGTTTTATAGATTGTCGTTGTGATGGATGATATACATGAGCAAGGCGCCGAGTCACGTTGTCGCGTCATGTGCTGAGCCATGGCTAATGTCGAGCAGCTCGGCGCCCAAGCACTGACCTATGCTAGCTTCCATGTGAGCATCATGTTTAAATTCAAATGAAACTTGAATTGAGGAATTTTCAAAAGCCTCAGAAAACCTCTAAAAATAACCAACATTTAAATCTTCTCAAATGAGTCCAAGAAGATGTTCCTGTTATTCTATAGAAATATTGGTAAGAGGTAAAATTCAAACCAATATTTTTGGAGTCACTGAAATATTTATTTTGGCCATTTGAATTAATCAATAACTATTTGCTTTGGATTTATATTTAATATATATTAAATATGACTCAATAATTACGGAAGTTTGTGAGTGGCTTTATATATATTTTAGCAAGCCATATAATAATCTCAGAATTTATTAAAATGATTTAGTTGCTAAACTAAATCAAAAGCAGAAGGAAGAAAAATAAAAGCAGAAACAAATAAAGAGAGAATCTTACGGCCTCACTGTGCAGCCCACCAACCGCCCAACCTTTGGTGACCGCCCAGCCCCCACCGCCACCTCCCTGTCGTCTTCCTTCTTTGCCAGGAGGACGGGCGCGTGCCCGACGCGCGCGCACCGCTGTGCGCCACCTCCTGCTTGTCGCCCGCACCCCTAGACGTCTGGACGACCTCCACATCGTCGCCCCGACCCCCTGGACCCTTCCATTCGCCCCCAACTCCTCTCCCTCGTCCGGTCCCCGCCATGGCCGAAACCTCCATGGACGCGCCGCCATAACCCCGCGCCCACAGCCACTCCCTCGCTCCATCTTTGCCTCCCCGAGCTCCGTACCATCTCCAGCTTCATCCTCGATGAGCCAAGCCTCGCCGGACGCCCTGCAGCGCCGCCCCTGATGCCTTCTCCTTCCTCGGGTCGCCGAGATTGCCTCTGCCGCCCTGCTCGCTCCGGCCCCTCCCCGAGCTCACCGACTCGCTTGTCGTGTTCTACGTGAGCTTCTGATCATCCTCCCCCTCTCTGTTCTCTCTCTTGCACGCCGTAGCCGTCACGCCCCTCTCGCCCGACTGCGCTGCCGCCTGCACTCGCCGCCGACACGACTTCGGCGACCATTTGGTCCTGCATCGTGTCCAACATGCTCGCCGCCTCACGTAGCTGCTGTAGGTGCCACGAACGCGGCACCACGGCCACTGCAGCACCGTAGCCACAAACACCCGAACGCCGGCGCCGCCCCGAGCTCATTTCCGACGAGCTCCGGCCGTCCCCGTTGCTACCGCATGCCTCCCTGGATGTGGGCGAGCCCCAGCTCCCCGCGCATGCTCTCGGCCGCCCGTTTGGTCGCCGGAGACGCGAACCCGAGCCCCTCCACCGTGTCTGGCCTCGCCGGCGTCATGTCGCCGGTGGGTTTGACCATGCTAACCGTTAACTGGGTGGGCCCAGTTTGACCCCCTGGGTCACTGACATGTGGGCCACCCTTGTTAATTATTAGTTAGGTTAGTTTAGCGCTAATTAACCTAGATTAGTGCTTAACCTAACACTAACTAACTGTGTTTAGTTAGTTAACTAACCACTGACACGTGGGTCCCACAGGTCAGGTTTGACCTGGCCGACCCAGTTGACCACTGACGTCATCCTGACGCAGTGCTGACGCATTAATTCAATTACTGGAATTATTCTTATAAAGGAAATTCCAGAAAATAACTAAAACTTCTAAAAATCATAGAAAATCAACCCTAGCTCCAAATCAAATAAATTATATATGAAAAATGTTCAAAAAAAACCAATCTATCCATCTGCACTGGTTTCATGCATGTTAGAACATATTAACCTTGTTGTTTAGGTGAAACAAGTTAATGCACTATCATGACCTCTTAAAATGGGTTTGCATTTGAATCTTTGGTTCAAATGGACTCATCTCAATGTGTTCTAGCTTGCATTAGCCAAAACACATTCTTATTGCCATGTCATAGCATGCATCATATTGTGCATTGCATTGATCGCGTTTCTTCTCTATTTGTCGGTGTTGTTCCCCCTCGGTAGACATTGTACCGATGTTGTGATCGTTGACACTGATGAAGACTCAATGTTATCTTCAGAAGTGCCAGGCAAGCAAAACCCCCTTGTTCATTCCGATACAATCCCACTCTCTCGCTCCTGCTGTTTTTTTACTGCATTAGGACAACAACGATTCATCTGTTAATTGCTGCGGTAGTTGAACCCCTTATCCTCTGCATGACCTGTCATTGCCACAGTAAATAGATGAAACCCACTAGCATGAGTAGGAGTTGTTTGAGCCCTGATGTGCCTACTCATTCATGCTTGTTTGTCATGCCTGCTACTGCTTAGAGTTGAGTCAGGTCTGATTCATCGGGGATGAATCGAAGGTGTGTGAACATGTCCTACTGTTGAGAGCTAAGTGTGTGAACAGAATTTGGTAAAGTTAGCGGTGAGAGGCCATGTAGGAGTACATAGTGGGTTGTCTCATTGAAACCGTCCTCAGGAACTAAGATCTGTGTTTGTGATCCATGAACAGTTACTACCACACATTGGGATCCTTAATTGACTCTCTCAGCTTCTTAACCACCCTTGTTCTCTGTCCAGGAGTTGCAACAAGTTTCTGGTGTTTGTAGGATATGTGTTGGAGGCCGTGCGTAGCGCTGACCCTAGGGGTGGGCTATGATGCGATAGATACACCATGGCATGGTGTACCGGGCGCCCGTTTGGTGTCTCGGGAACCCTGCTCACATCGTTCGGGGCCGTATGTGGAAACCTCGGCGGACTCAGCCGGATGGAACTGAATAGGCGATAAACCTAGACTAGAGACTTGAGTGTTTAGGTAGGCCATGGCCGACACCTCATGAGCTTCGCTTGAAGGTTGCCGAGATACATGGCGTGTACATGGCGGTAAGTGGCGAGCATGTGTGAAGAAGTACACCCTGCGAGGTTAACATCATCTATTGAATAGCTGTGTCCATGGTAAAGGACTTACGGGTTGCCTATAACAGTTCATAGACAAGTGGAAGTGGATACTCTAAAATCGCAAGATAACCGTGAGTGTTATGGATGGCGTTCTCATAGGGAGGCGGGGCGGATCCATAGTGGTGTATTGATATGGTGAATATGTGGACTCGTGTGCCACCTCAAAAGAGTTACTTGCGGTAGTAGTTCGGGATAGCCACCGAGTCAAAGCTGGCTTGCTGCAGTTAAACCCCACCATCCCTTTGTTGATAATGATGCATATGTAGTTAGTTCTGATGTAAGTCTTGCTGGGTACATTTGTACTCACGTTTGCCTATTTTATGTTTTTGCAGAGAGACTTCGGTCTCGTTAGTAGTTCCGTGTGGACTTCGACATTTAGCTTGTTACCTCAGCTACGATCTTGTGCCCTCGCCAGGATCTGGTAGATAGTCAGGCTTCCCAGCCTTTTTTCCATTTGTAGATGTCTGTACTCAGACATGTTAAGCTTCCACTTGTGCTTTGATTTGTATCCTCTGGATGTTGGGTCATGAGACCCCTATATGTAATATCTCGCTCCTCGGAGCCTAATGAATACATACTTGAGTCGTAGAGTTATGTTGTGATGCCATGTTGTATTTACACATATGGAGCATATTGTGTGTATGTTTGAAATGCTTGGTATGTGTGGGATCTGACTATCTAGTTGTTTATCCTTAGTAGCCTTTCTTACCGGGAAATGTCTCCTAGTGCTTCCTTGAGCCATGGTAGCTTACTCTTTGCTCCGGAACACTTAGGCTGGCGGCATGTGTCCTTCTTCGTTCTGTATACATCCCTCGAAATGTCCGCGATGAATACGGAGTCTGTTAGCCGCTACAGCCGGTTCACGAGTCTGCTAGCTCGGTGCTACAGCACTGGATTCACTCGTGATGACCAAACACGTTCGATGTTGGGTCATGGATGCATGTCCCTATAAGTTTGTGCCACTTTGGGTTTACGACTAGCCATGTCAGCCCGGGCTCCTTATCATATGGATGCTAGCGACACTAACATATACGTGTGCCAAAAGGCGCAAACGGTCCCGGGCAAAGGGAAAGAGACACCTCTGGGAATACCGTGCGTGAGGCCGCAAAGTGATATGAGGTCTTACATGCTAGATCGATGTGGCATTGAGTGGGGGTCCTGATAGCTTTGGTATCAGAGCCTGACTGCCTGTAGGATTACCAAGCCAAACTAGTCGAAGTTGAGTCTAGAAATGCTTTAGTTATATAAGGAAATTGATTGTGGAAGGGAACGTAAGGCTCTTTTACTCCTTATACCTCATGGCCTTCTGATCTGAGTCAACCTCTTCTCATCTACGGGGATTAAGAACTAGGTCTTACCATCTATCCATTAGGATGACGTGTTACTAATCCATAGACTTATGAGATTGTTCATTTTACACCCCAGTTCAGTTTATACTACTTCTGTGTGTCCATAGTTGGTATCGGAACCTTGATTTTGTGCTTCTGAGTGGTTATGCCACCATTTTTGCAGGATGTCTCAAATCATTTTGAGCATTCTGATCGTTGTCTTTGTCGAGTCATCGAGGTTTCTAAATAGTCTGATGCATTTGCAAATCCTTTCTTTCCATTCCCGATGTCCTTTTTGGTCAGAATAAGCACACTAACCAGTGTGTTGAGGTACTCTATTGCCTCGGTATATATGTTGGAGCTACTATTATTACCCTAGGTGTCTTAGAGAACCACCTAGTAATCTAGCCATGTTTTGTGTTCCCGGTGTGATAATTCTGGCCTTTATTCTCAAAAGCATCCCGTGATGCCACTTAGTAGTAGGTATTCTATTCCTCGGTTCTTGAACCCGAGATTCACCCTACTTACTTCATGTTGATAGTGTTTGCTAGTTCCTTTAGGTTATTAGTAACCTTGCGATAGTCCTCGAGGTCCGTGGTATTTCCTTCTTCCAAATACCATGAACCATTAAGGCATAATTTACTTGAACCAAAAGATCACAATCAGAGTACTCTTGAGGAGTTCTCCATTCATAATCGTGACTCTGCCAGTCCTACCTCTCTACATGGGTTATCCGGAAGAAACATGTTAAACTTGGTTCGACATACTAATCTATGCATCCACAACTCAGAAAGTTATATGTTCCTTGAGTTGTCCCTCTTAGTTGTCTTCTGACCCTCGTCTATCAATTGATAGACAGGAGTAGTTGTGCAACCGTGTTCATCGATGCCTATTATTCTTGTGGTCCGTCGAGCCATTCTATTCTGGAATGACTAGGAGAAACAAACTCCAGTACCTTGTCCATTTCTAGGATTGGGTCAAAGCAGTTGTATTATGCAGATCAAATGCCAATCTAGCTTCTAATCTGTTCCACCCTGGAGTATTGCCATCTTATGTCAAGAATGCCATGGGAATTGTACAACCTCTTGTGAATTCTTGATACAGTGATACTCTCGCCATCATTTTTCATTCCTCGGTCCCTGTGTTGTTGCAACCGGAATACCGACAAATGGAATGTGATGTGTGAAATCAATACTCCTAGCAACCTCGTTGCTTGGTAGTAAATGGAAAATATTCTCATACTTAGCGTGTTGGTTATTAAATCATCATTCTAAGACAGATCATGCTACCTAGTCCTTATTTCTGGTGCACTCTTCGTTCAATGAGTTAGGATTTCAATCCCTTGCTTAATTGATCACATCATCTTGCCTCGGAAGCAAGATTGTTCTCGAGCTTAATAACACATTGGTGGTTCGTAATTTTCCGAATATCTTCTCGGAAGTATTACCAGGTTGTCACCTGACCGCTATGTAGGGTTCGTGATCAAGTTGGTTTCCATAAACCACCCCTTCTTCAAAAATCTGTGTTGGATACCCTGAGCTAGTTGGTAAACTGAACAACAACTTGGAGAGTTGGAAGATGAAGTTTGTCTGACTTAGTTCATTTTCAAAGCGATATCCTTGTGTTTGTGTGGTTGTTGAAGAAAGATGATATCTTCACCGATTGGTCCCTGTGATCAGTTGATGGATCTATTGCCTTGTCAAAATTTTGACTTGAGTATGGGCTATCGTCAAGTCAAGTCAGAACCAATGATATTCGTAATGTTGTCTTACCCGTGGTTGTTTCCTCGAGCATACACCATTATATCCTTTGGTATGACCGATGCTATCGCCTTGTTCACATAATTGTGGAATTCCACTTATATGGAAACCTAGATGAATTGTTGTTGAGCCCATCAGCAACATTTTTATCTCCTCCATGATTCGTGTTGAACATTCAGCTAGTATTGGAAACTTATATAAGCATTATCTTCGTGTTTCGTTCATGAAGAATATGCTTGGATGAAAGAAGTGACTTCCTCTAGTTCATGTACATTGGATGCAAGATGCCGCCATGAATTCGAGAAAGCATGTTTTTACTTCCTATGGAATCATCCCGAGTCGGTCATGCACGTGCGAAGTATTTTGTGGTCTATTAGACTGATCATCTTCATTCCATATGAATTCCGTAGCACACCAAGCCACTGATTGATTTGTTCAAGGAGAAGAAGTTTCTTCTTAAGAGCTAGACTTATGCAAGGACTTCGATATCCTCGTTGATGGTTCCTCCCTGAACTCGGTAGTGTTTTGTTGTAAGACTACAAGGTGACCATGCTTGTCTAGGACAGCGTGTTCACATGCTTGTAGCAGAACCAGCTCATGTTTTGAAGCTTGCTACCGTAGTTCATCTCTCGAGAATCTCGCAATATCATCTTGTCGATTTGTGTTGCAACCTTTCCTTTTCGGACATGTTGTCTGAAGTATCCTGCTACTAACCAGATCTGAGTCTCAGGCACATATGATGGTTGGAACATTCCAACATTTGCATTTTGTTCCTAGCTTGCACCGTCTTTGTGCCATTTCACTATGGGCTGCCTTCTTAGTAACTCTTGTTCAGGATCATCCTCAAAAGTGGTCCTACCATGGGTCCCATCCATTCCCGATGATAAGCAAAAATCATCCATTGCGTTGTCTTCAGCAAGGTAGTCCACATCATCCATCCTAGTCCGAGTATGCCATTCCTTCGAGCTCTTTCAATCGATCCATTGTAAATTGCCTTAAGATGGTATGAAGAGTTTCAATGATCTATGGATCAAAAGTAATTCTTTTTGCCACTTAAGGGAGCAGTTCAACGAGTCACCTTTTTCAAGGTGCCCCATTACGGGATCATGGAAATTATTTCCTAGCCACCTTGACACCATCCACCATCTTTCTAAGCGTGGAATTGTTGCCCACCAAATCAAACCCCATCATTTGTTCTTCCATCCCTCTCGATGTGTTTTGTGTCTCAACTCAAGATGTTTCAACATCTCATTCCGCGAGTTGAGATTGTATAGTTTGATCTTTGAGAAGATCAATCCTAGTAGAGTTCCTTTCCGCCGTTGTCGTCACATGGATGAAGATCTCAAAAGAGAGGATGTCAAGATCAACATATGCAACAAATCAACAACCTTATGAGGTGCAACCTGGATCGTGAAGATTGTGTTGGTCTTGTGCCCCCTCCGTCTTCTTACCTCACGTCTTGAATCTCGAGACGAGATTCTTGTTTAATGGGGGTGAGTTGTCACATCCCTAATTCTGGTCTGACCTATGCTAGCTTCCATGTGAGCATCATGTTTAAATTCAAATGAAACTTGAATTGAGGAATTTTCAAAAGCCTCAGAAAACCTCTAAAAATAACCAACATTTAAATCTTCTCAAATGAATCCAAGAAAATGTTCCTGTTATTCTATAGAAATATTGGTAAGAGGTAAAATTCAAACCAATATTTTTGGAGTCACGGAAATATTTATTTTGGCCATTTGAATTAATCCAATAACTATTTGCTTTGGATTTATATTTAATATATATTAAATATGACTCCAATAATTCTGGAAGT
This sequence comes from Aegilops speltoides, assembly GCA_021437245.1. NCBI lineage: Eukaryota > Viridiplantae > Streptophyta > Magnoliopsida > Poales > Poaceae > Aegilops > Aegilops speltoides. The sequence continues at coordinate 271,570,199 of CM038143.1, read as the reverse complement.
TTGTGAGTGGCTTTATATATATTTTAGCAAGCCATATAATAACCTACAGAATTTATTAAAATGATTTAGTTGCTAAACTAAATCAAAACAGAAGGAAGAAAAAATAAGCAGAAACAAATAAAAGAGAGAGAGAATCTTACCTGGCCTCACCTGTGCAGCCCACCAACCGGCCCAACACTGTAGCTGACCGGCCCAGCCCACCATCGCCACCTTCCTTGTCGTCTTCCTCCTTTGCAAGGAGGACGGGTGCGTGCGACGCCTTGCAGCACCGCCGTCGCCACCTCCTGCTTGCGCCACGCATACAGACGTCTGGACGACCTCCACGTCGTCGCCCCGACCCCCTGGACCCCTCCATTCGCCCCCAACTCCTCTCCCTCACCCGTTCCCCGCCATGGCCGAAACCTCCATGGACGCGCCGCCGTAACCCCGCGCCCACAGCCACTCCCTTGCTCCATCTCTGCCTCCCCGAGCTCCGTATCATCTCCAGCTTAATCCTCGATGAGCCAAGCCTCGTCGGACGCCCTGCAGCGCCGCCCCCGACGCCTTCTTCTTCCTCGGGTCACCGAGATCGCCTCCGCCACCTCGCTCGCTCCGGCCCCTCCCCTAGCTCACTGACTCGCTCGTCGTGTTCTACGTGAGCTTCTGATCATCCTCCCCCTCTCCGTTCTCTCTCTTGCACGCCGTAGCCATCACGCCCCTCTCGCCCGACTGCGCCGCCCCCTGCACTCGCCGCCGACATGACTCCGGCAACCATTTGGTCCGGGCGTCGCGTCCAACATGCTCGCCGCCTTGCGTAGCTGCTATAGGTGCCACGAACGGGATACCACGGCCACTGCAGCCCCGTAACCACAAACACCCAAACGTCGGCGCCGCCCCGAGCTCGTTTCCGGCGAGCTCCGGCCGTCCCCGCTGCTGCCGCATGCCTCCCTGGATGCGGGCGAGCCCCAGCTCCCCGGAGACGCAAACCACGTCTGGCCTCGCCGGCGTCATGTCGCCGGTGGGTTTGACCCCGCTGACCGTTGACTGGGTGGGGCCAGTTTGACCCCCTGGGTCACAGACGTGTGGGCCACCCTTGTTAATTATTAGTTAGGTTAGTTTAGCGCTAATTATCCTAGATTAGTGCTTAATCTAACATTAACTAACTCTGTTTAGTTAGTTAACTAACCACTGACACGTGGGTCCCACAGGTCAGGTTTGACCTGGCCGACCCAGTTGACCTCTGACGTCACCCTGACACAGTGCTGACGCATTAATTCAATTACTGGAATTATTCTTATACAGGAAATTCCAGAAAATAACTAAAACTTCTAAAAATCATAGAAAATCAACCCTAGCTCCAAATCAAATAAATTATATATGAAAAATGATCAGAAAAAAACCAATCTATCCATCTGCACTGGTTTCATGCATGTTAGAACACATTAACCTTGCTGTTTAGGTGAAACAAGTTAATGCACTATTATGACCTCTTAAAATGGGTTTGCATTTGAATCTTTGGTTCAAATGGACTCATCTCAATCTGTTCTAGCTTGCATTAGCCAAAACACATTCTTATTGCCATGTCATAGCATGCATCATATTGTGCATTGCATTGATCGTGTTTCTTCTTTGTTTGTCGGTGTTGTTCCCCCTCGGTAGACGTTGTACCGACGTTGTGATCGTTGACACTGATGAAGACTCAATGCTATCTTCAAAAGTGCCAAGCAAGCAAAACTCGCATGTTTATTCCGATACAATCCCACTCTCTCGCTCCTGCTCTTTTTTTACTGCATTAGGACAACAACGATTCATCTGTTACTTGCTGCGATAGTTGAACCCCTTATCCTCTGCATGACATGTCATTGCCACAGTAAATAGATGAAACCCACTAGCATGAGTAGGAGTTGTTTGAGCCCATATGTGCCTACTCATTCATGCTTGTTTGTCATGCCTGCTACTGCTTAGAGTTGAGTCAGGTCTGATTCACCGGGGATGAATCGAAGGTGTGTGAGAATGTCCTACTGTTGATATCTAAGTGTGTGAACACGATTTGGTAAAGGTAGCAGTGAGAGGCCATGTAGGAGTACATGGTGGGTTGTCTCATTGAAACCGTCCTCAGGAACTAAGATCTGTGTTTGTGATCCATGAACAGTTACTACCACACATTGGGATCCTTAATTGACTCTCTCAGCTTCTTAACCACCCTTGTTCTCTGTCCAGGAGTTGCAACTAGTTTCTGGGTTTTGTAGGATATGTGTTGGAGGCCGTGCGTATCCCTGACCCTAGGGGTGGGCTATGATGCGATAGATACACCGTGGCATGGTGTACCGGGCGCCCGTTTGGTGTCTCGGGAACCCTGCTGACATCATTCGGGGTCGTATGTGGAAACCTCGGCCGGACTCCCAGTGGATGGAACCTGAATAGGCGATAAACCTGGACTAGAGACTTGAGTGTTTAGGTAGGCCGTGGCCGACACCCTCGCCAGGCTTCCGCTTGAAGGTTGCCGAGATACAAGACGTGTACATGGCGGTAAGTGGCGAGAGGGTGTGTGAAGAAGTACACCCCTGCAGGGTTAACATCATAAATTCGAATAGCCGTGTCCGCGGTAAAGGACTTCTGGGTTGCCTATAACAGTTCATAGACAAGTGGAAGTGGATACTCTAAAATACACAAGATAAGCGTGAGTGCTATGGATGGCGTTCTCGTAGGGAGAAGGGAGCTGATCCATAGTGGTGTATTGATATGGTGAATATGTGGACTCGTGTGCGCCACCTCAAAAGAGTTACTTGCAGTAGTAGTTCAGGATAGCCACCGAGTCAAAGCTGGCTTGCTGCAGTTAAACCCCACCATCCCCTTTGTTGATAATGATGCATATGTAGTTAGTTCTGATGAAAGTCTTGCTGTGTACATTTGTACTCATGTTTGCCTATTTTATGTTTTTGCAGAGAGACTTCAGTCTTGTTAGTAGTTCCGCGTGGACTTCGACGTTTAGCTTGTTACCTCAGCTACGATCTTGTGCCCTCGCCAGGATCTGGTAGATAGTCAGGCTTCCCAGCCTTTTTTCCATTTGTAGATGTTTGTACTCAAACATGTTAAGCTTCCACTTGTGCTTTGATTTGTATGCTCTAGATGTTTGGTCATGAGACCCCTGTTGGTAATATCTCGCTCCTCGGAGCCTAATGAATACATACTTGAGTCGTAGAGTCATGTTGTGATACCATGTTGTATTTACACATATCGAGCATATTGTGTGTATGTTTGAAATGCTTGGTATGTGTGGGATCTGACTATCTAGTTGTTTATCCTTAGTAGCCTTTCTTACCGGGAAATGACTCCTAGTGCTTCCACTAAGCCATGGTAGCTTGCTACTACTCCGGAACACTTAGGCTGACCGGAATGTGTCCTTCTTCGCTCCTATGTCTGTCCCTTCGGGGAAATGTCACGCGATGAATACCGGAGTCCTGTTAGCCTGCTACAGCCCGGTTCATCGGAGTCCTGCTAGCCCGATGCTACCACTGTATTCACTTTCGATGACCGACACATTCGATCTTTGGGTCATGGAGTCCTGCTAGCCCGTGCTACTGACTGGATTCACTTTCGTGATGACCGACACGTTCGATCTTTGGGTCATGGATACTGTCCCTATAAGTTTGTGCCACTTTGGGTTTACGACTAGCCATGTCAGCCCGGGCTCCTTATCATATGGATGCTAGCAACACTAACATATACGTGTGCCAAAAGGCGCAAACGGTCCCGAGCAAAGGTAAAGTGACACCCGTGGGAATACCGTGCGTGATGCCGCAAGGTGATATGAGGTGTTACATGCTAGATCGATGTGGCATTGAGTCGGGGTCCTGACACACAAGTATGACATTGGTTGTCACGCCCAATATGCGACCCTATCCAAAAGGAACTCAAAGGTCCCACCAAGGATAGACCCGCATATTGGAACGCTTTTGCAAGGTGGATATCATTACATCAACATTACATAATAGATGGGGATACATACAAAAGGCAAACATTGCCACACGAATACAATATCATCATACAAGAGATCAACATCCGACTACGGATGATACATAAACAGAAACTCAAACAATATCCACTCTGCTAGCCCAGGCTGCCAACCTGGAACCTATCCCCTGATCGAAGAAGAAGCAGAAGAAGAACTCCAAAACAAGCAAGCATCGCTCTCGCGTCATGAACATCGCATAACCTGTACCTGCAACTGTTGTTGTAGTAATCTGTGAGCCACGAGGACTCAGCAATCCCATTACCATGGATATCAAGACTAGCAAAGCTTAATGGGAAAGGAAGGGGTAAAGTGGTGAGGTTGCAGCAGCGACTAAGCAAGATATGGTGGCTAAACATACGCAAAAGAGAGCGAGAAGAGAAACAAAGGAACGGTCGTGAAGCTAGCAATGATCAAGAGGTGATCCTGAACTCCTACTTACGTCAAACATAACACAGAAACCGTGTTCACTTCCCGGACTCCGCCGAGAAGAGACCATCACGGCTACACACGCGGTTGATGCGTTTTAATTCGGATCTGGTGTCAAGTTATCTACAACCGGACATTAACAAATTCCCATCGCCACATAACGCGGGCACGGCTCTCGAAAGTTTATACCCTGCGGGGTGTCCCAACAGCCCATGACAAGCTCTCGCGATCAGCGAAGAATAGACCTTCACCGGGAAGACCCGATCGGTCTCGGAATCCGGTTTACAAGACATTTCGACAATGGTAAAACAAGACCAGCAAAGCCGCCTGATGCGCCGACAATCCCGATAGGAGCTGCACATATCTTGCTCTCAGGGCAACACCGGATAAGTCAAGCTACGAGTAAAACCAGACGTCGAGTTTCCCCGAGGTGGCCTCGCAGGTTGCTCGTTTCGGACCAACACTTAGACAAGCACTGGCCCGGGGGGGCTAAAATAAATATGACCCTTGGGTTAATTACTCCCAAGGGAAAGGGTAGGTGGTGGTGAGGCAAATGGTAAAACCAAGGTTGGGCCTTGCTGGACAAGTTTTATTCAAAGCGAACTGTCAGGGGGGTCCCATAAATCACCCGACCGCGTAAGGAACGCAAAATCCGGGAACATAACACGGTATGACGGAAACTAGGGCGGCAAGAGTGCAACAAAACACCAGGCATAAGGCCGAGCCTTCCACCCTTTACCAAATATATAGATGCATTAATAATATAAGAGATATTGTGATATCCCAAACAAAATTCTGTCCACCATGGAGCAATCTTCAACTTCACCTACAGCTAGCAACGCTATAAGAGGGGCTGAGCAAAGCGGTAACACAGCCAAACAATGGTTTGCTAGGAATGGTGTCAAAGGTTAGAGGTTCATGGCAATTTGGGGAGGCTTGAAGAGCAAATGATAGGTAACGCAGCATAGCGATAGAACGAAGCAACTAGCATGGCAATGATAGTAGTGAGATCCAGGGTAGCGGTCATCTTGCCTGAAATCCCGCAAGGAAGAAGAACGAGTCCATGAAGAAGGCGAGCGGATGAAGCCGAACCAACCGTGAGCGAGCGAATCCTCACGATCATAGCAAGCGGGAACTAACAAGAAGAAGCACACAATATGGTAAACACACCACACATGAACAAGGCATAACGCGCAACAAGCATGATGCACGACAAGGCTACACGAAGCTACTCATGGCAATAGATGATGCAAGCAAGAACAACACATCAAGGCAAGTTTAAATGAGGCCGGAAACAACATATAACAATTCCGGTAAGTCCTCATATGCAAATTTCGAAATTGGTCCAGAACTGAATAAACCTTATTTTCAAGTTGTTAAAAAGCAAGTTAAAGAGCACCAAGAGGATCTACACAAAATTATAGTCAAGTTACATATAAAGTTCATTAGATTTGGAGCTACGGCCTAGAAGATATGAGCAAAACAAGTTAAACATGGCATTGATGCAAAATGCATACAAACATCAAGCAAACACCTCAAAACAAGGATGCAACATGATAATATGGAACTACATGCAAAATCAAGCAAGTTTCATATAGAGCACACTCAAAACGGAGCAACGGTGCAACACATACACACTATACAAGTCATAGCAACAATCTGTCCATAACAGCAACTAGGCATATTGCAAGTATCAAAACAACATGCTACAGCACCCCAACATAATAACAAAAGGTATGGGCATGAAGTACTGGTAAAGCATAACAAAACATGAACACTGAGATATCTCCAGAAATCACTAGAACATGCTCAAAAGGACATGGGAAGATTGCAAATTATAACAGTTACAGACTTATCAGGAAATAACATCAGGTTGCAATGTTTAGAGCTATCAAACAACATGTTACAGGAACTTATCATGGCAAACAAAGGCATGTCATGAATCTACTAAAAGCATATATCAAAAGACCCTTACTGACCATAAGCCAAAAAGGATCAGAAGATATGATGGCACCCATGTAAACATGGCAAGTTATATTACAGATTCATACATGGCAGGAACAACAATAAGTAGGCATGTTGGTGAGCTTGAACCACTCACTACAGAGAAATACATGGCATGGCAAGTCAACCAATAGTAAGAATACATGTTTATGAAGCTAAGCATGGCAAGAGCAAGTTCATAGGGTACATGGATCACTAGCAAAACACATGGGAACAAGTGAACTTAATGTTAACAGGCTGACAGCAACATTTTCAAGAACTTTGGAGCAACATAACAACATGATACAGCAGGCTATAATTGCAACCAAGGGCATGAATGGATAGAGCAAGACATGTAGATCAAAACATGTTTATAGAGCATCTCCAGATTATGCATAGAATGATTAGTAGAAGCATGTTAACATAGCAACAAAATATAATGAGAATCATCGGGAAAAGCAGCAACAGCAACTACCCTACTTTACAAGCTTGATGCACTCGGCACACAACTCACAAAAATACATGGTTGGCACCCCTGGAAAGATGGCATGGCATAGATCAACATACATGTAGACATCAACCTCATAGGATGCACACATCAATCATGGCAAAATGATAAATGAGCAAGTTATAACAGTTTATTGATTAACATCAACATGCACTCTTCCAACAGCATTTCGGGCATCAAGATGAGCTCAAATGAAAATGTTGCAATGGAATGAAATGAAGTACTCATTGAGACGAACAATTTTATATATTACACGCACGAAACGGAGCTACGGATGCAGAGATGCAGCAGGTCAAACATGGCATGATTATATGAAAAACTGTGGACTTAGCAGAATTATACCCTCGTGAAAACTGGACGAGAAGGTCCCGGGACGGAGAGATCCGGGCGTTTGGTTGGAGGGACCGGTGGATCTTGTCGATCCACGATCCGTGGCGGCAAGTCCGTGGCGGCGCGATTGCGGGCGGCAACACGGAGGCCGGCGACGAGGAGGCGGAGGAAAGCGACAAGCGCCGGCGGACGGTCGGCAGCGGGGCTCGGCGTGGAGCTCCGCTCCGGGCGAGCGACGGCGGGCGAGGGGCGGCACCGGCGGTGACCAGGCGGCGGGCGGTGGCGAAGGCGATGGCGGCGAAGCGGTGGAGCGCAGCAGCGGTGGCGGCCGGCGGCGGCGAGGCCAGCTTGAGGAGGCCACAAGCGCGGTCGGCGGCAAGCGGCGGCGGGAGGCAGCGGCGGCGAACGCGCCACAACGACGCCAAGGCCGAAGCGACAGCGCGAAGGCGGCGGCGGCCGGAGCACTGACGGCGGCGCCAGCGAGTCGGCGTCAGCGGGCCAATCAGCCTGGCGGGCAATCTGGGCTCCCTCGGGCGGGCAGCAGGCTGGCGGCGGAGGCCACGTGGCGGGACCCGATTGGGCGCGGCGGCGGGGCGGACATGTTCGGGCGGCGGGTGGACGTGTCCGTTGGCGGCGGGAGGAAGAGGACTAGGGTTAGGGGTGAATTGATCCGGAATTTCGGGGGAGGAGGTGTTTATATAGGTAGGGGGAGCTAGGAGAGTCCAAATGAGGTGCGGTTTTCGGCCATGCGATCGTGATCAAACGGCCAAGAGCATGGAGGGGAGTTAGATGGGTTTTGGGCCACTTTGAAGGGGTGTTGGGCTGCAAAGAGAGACAGGCTTTACGGTTACCCGGTTAACCGTTGGAGTACCAAACGACCTCCAAATGACACGAAACTTGACAAGCGGTCTACCGGTGCTATACCAAGGCTGCTTGGAAAACCTCGGTCCGTTCCGAGAACGTTTAATGCCCGCACAAGAGAAGAGGCAAAAAGGGGACGCCGGATGACATAGCAGTGCCGGATTGCAAAACGGACAACGGGGAAGATGCTCGGATGCATGAGATGAACATGTATGCAAAATGAAATGCACATGATGACATGATATGAAATGCAGATGATGACATGGAAAATTGCAACACGCAAGCAAATGACATGGCATCAACGGCGAAAAACTGGCAGACACCTGGCGCATCGGATCCGGGGCGTTACATTGGTGTTGAGCCAGGTGAATACATGCTTGGTGTTCGCGGAGGCTGCTAGCAAATGTATAAATAGTAATGTCAGGCACCGCCGGGGCGCGCAGGTGACGGGCTCGACATTTGCGTTGTGTCGTGAGCAGGACTTTGGTTGAGAGGGCGATGTGCATGCATTAGCATGGTTTGACAGCATGAGCGTGAGTGTCTGCACACTTACATGCTACTTGCATCTATGGACGGTATCCGCTAATGTGTGCATCATGTATAATATAAAAAAATCGGTTTGTGCATTTAACGCAAAGTATTTCATTTTCATTTGGCTGACGATTGTGTGTTGTAGCGACGAGTCTGTGGTTTGATTCCTCACATACGGGTAATTTCAGTTTTTATTTCTATCTCCACTAACAGGTAGGCCCGCATAGATAGATAGATACAGAACACGAGCTGATGAGGCGCATACGAACTGTTTGACTAGTCAACCAGACAAATACGGAGCTATACGCTGAGCCTGTGACCGTATAATCACCATATCTCATATACAATGATCAAAGTGAGCTATCAAGACAAGTTCAATGACCGCCAATGCATTTTACTCGGTAATAAATGACCAAGATTGAAGGGGAATCCAAATTTCCTTCGTCTTCTGTCCCTGAGCTCTTGACAAACCAATGCACTATATACGGTTATCCGGCCACTCTTCCCCAGAGCTTTCACCAAGCATCGTTCATGCCACCGTGCCGCACACTAACCGGTAAAGAAGGAATGGCATCCCGCTGTGACGAGTTCATCGCCGCCCACGACCGCACACAAAATGGTAGGGAAGCAATGGCATCCCGCCATGCCAAGTTCATCACCGCTCGTGACCTCACAACTACGTGGGTGGACTTTGAAGCTGACAATGCCAAATGGGCGGTAGAGCAAGTGGCGGCCAAAGATGCACTGAGGGAGCGGAAAAGGCAGAAAGCACTCAAGAAAAGAGAGGCCCGCCGCTGCGAGAAAGAAGAGGACTCACGCGCTGCTGCGGAGAGCTCGGCGGAGATCCAAGCACGGTAGGGTGTCACTGACAAATCCGGGAAGGAGAACGACAAGGTCTGGCTAGCATGTGAGAAGTAGTAGTACTAGTAGTAGTAGTAGTAGTAGTAGTAGTAGTAGTAGTAGTAGTAGTAGTAGTAGTAGTAGTAGTAGTAGTAGTAGTAGTAGTAGTAGTAGTAGTAGTAGTAGTAGTAGTAGTGGTGGTGGTGGTGGTAGTAGTAGTAGTGTGTGTGTGTGTGTGTGTGTCTGTGTCGCCCGTACGTTTGTTTAATTAATTACGAGCATGTACTAGTACTAGTTATTGTTGTAGTTTCTAGAGCAAATTACTAGTTCATTAGCCTAGACTCAATGGAAAAATTCCTATCCTATGCATCAAATGGCATCTCTTTCTCTACAGGAATTGAGATGCATGTCATCTCGCTTCCTATTATTTTCATATTCCTATAAAATTACTATCTTATTAACCAAAGGAGGCCTCTGCTGGAGTAAAATACTATTGTAGCTAGCAATACTGCTGGTACAGTAGTTTTCTTCAAGAAGCTGAATTCAACGAAGTCATGATGGTTCCTTCGTCCGAGCAACTTCACAATGGGAAAGGTCGGGCCTGTGATTTGACGGCTCATTTGCCATTCTTACTGCGGCGCGACAACCGGGGTGACTCTCCCTTGGAGTTCTGCATGCATGGCAAGTGGAACGGGATGGTCGACGTCCCACATGTCGGCGAACGGAAGTATTCTTTCCGATATCGAGGAGCAAGGAAACCGTGTGGTATATCACTGTTGATTTATATTTATTTTTTACTTTTGATAAAGCTAGCATTTCAACTCTTATGATGAAGGAGTGCCAAACACGACATGTGCTGGATGTCCCACACGTCAGCGAAAGGAGTGGGACATGAACAACGTGGTAGAGCGTCTCCACTTCTTCCACTTCTAGGCCGGATACCACAGGTAGTACTAGTGGTATGAATGATACAAAGTGCGACCCGGAGAGAAAGACATGTCTAGTTGGAAGGTCTAGGGCAAAACTACTCAATTATTGCACTCAGTTTCCTAAGAAATTATGGTAAAAAACGTTACTTGCAATGCATGCATGCGTGACCAATATAAATGACCAATAGAAAACTAGTACATGCACGCAACAATTTAATGGACATTGTAATCTCAACATGGGATGGGGAGCTCTAAATTTGGATTTGAAACTTATAAAATGAAAAAATTCAAGACAAATAAACTGGAAGAGAGGGAGTATACCGTAGTACATCCCATACAAAACAAGTCCCCTTGTTTCTCACCAGGAAGATGCGGTTAGATAGGAGCACAACGTCTTCGTACTCGTATGGCAACAAGTCGGTCACAGACAGCATGATCCACCTTTGGCCGCCATGTGTAGGGTTCGTGAAAGCAATCGCGATGTCGAACACCACGATGAGACTATAATTTTGGTTGGTGGAAGACCTTATCGAGGCTCTTGGGATTGCTGTCTGCTTCAATCTCACCGTGGTTCCATCGTACCAATTCAGGCGATGGCCCGTTGCATGGCTGATCCCAATGTTGGACAAAGGTTCTACGGGAACGGTGTCATCGTTGTAAATGTTGTGCAAATTGATGTTGGTACCCTGTTGTACATATGCAAGCCAATCTCCACCGGCACCAAGCCTAACCTATGAAACAGTGGGCAACGAGGGAATTAGGAAATGGACACGAAAGTAGTCTTTAGAATGCATTTACTATGTGATCAAACTCATCACTTACCTGCTCATCAGACAAAATCTGAGTGTCCCTCAATGTCGGCATCTCAAGGGGCGTCAACTTGCAACTACGGCCACGCCACGCTGGAGAGACCCCCAAGGAAACATCCTCATGCATTGCACGTAACATCAAGATGCATTTGAATGAGTAGTTTGTCTTGTGAGAGAAAAGTATGAACGAGGGAAGTCCTTATTTGCAAATGTGGAGAGGGGTGTGGGTATCTTTTTCCAAAATTGCCATAGTTTAATTCCATTCCCTCAGATATAAATTGGACGGCCTATATTGCAGGATGGAAGACACACCATCATCACCAACTCTGTTTTTTTATTTAAAAAAAGAAGACTAGAGATAGAAATTAGGGAGGTGGTGGATGGTTCATTGTACAACGCGTTCGCGTCCATCCACTAGCCCGAAATTAAAGCACGCATGACATTTACAGCGATTGGGATTAGTTGTTTTCTGGGCGCATGGACCGACGTGGACTAGCGGATATGGTCGCCCTTTTTCGAGCACGCCTTTAACAAGTACGTTCGGGACATGCGTGCATGCAAATCTTGCGTGACCAAACCGTGCGAAGTGGAGCGGTAGGCTGTCGAACTGCAGCCTGCATGTCACAGCCATGTCATCCACACGCAACCTAAAGGCCAATTCATACTCCGTTGGACTATACTGTATAACTATGCATTGTTTGGCATGAATGTTCCTTGGAGCTCGTGCTGCAACTGGCGTACTCCACAAACCGCTTCCCTTCTCCTTCCTCTTCCACCGCCCGCACACGTCCGCGGGAAGCGACCGGTCAACTCTTATATAGGAGTGCTAGCACAAAAATATGCATGCATGACCACTAAAAATTCCTTTCTCTTGTATCTATGAAATAAATGTGGCATGAAACTCAAAGCCTTTAAGTCTGACTATAATGGAATTCATCGTCCTCCTCCGGCTCCGCTTCGTCCGCATCGTCATCCTCCTGTTCCGGCTCCGCGTGCTGCTCCGCCTCCAATGCCTCCTCGTCCGGCTCCGGCTAGTCCGGACTCCGGAGGCAGGCGGGCTATGATCCGGGCTTCGCGCCGCCTCTATATTAAAGTGTCACTCCGGCGGGAGTATGGCGTATGTCGTTACCTTCGGCCAGGCCATGGCTATCGGGTGACGATGACCAGAGAAGAGGCGGCGGGAGGGGAATGAATGCAACTATTGTTTGGGTCCGCGGTCCGGCTTCAATAAAAGCGCACCATCACGTGTACCCGTGGGTGCACAAATTGTAACAGACGTTTATGCTTTGGGGGTGTCACGTAACAGGTATGTGTGTGAGATTCTGAGAGGCAGAGTGCGTGTGTGCGACTCTACTCTTCGGACATGTACTCAACCTTTGCATCGGGGTATAAGTATAATGGTATTACACTTTAGCTAGTGATTTACATGGCCGTGTTAACGTGGTTGTGTAAAAAAAATGTAACTTCCTGCTCGTGATTTGCGTTATATAATTATGAGAAGTTTGCTAACTACTAAAGTAGTGTGGAATTTGTCCATGTTATACAAGTAAATTAAGGTTTTTGTTTATCATACGGGTAAGGTTGGACGAAGGGTGGTAGGAACAAATGCTCCGCCTAGAGCATGCGTGTGTGTGAGATGGAGTCTTAGTGTGTGGGGGGTGCGTGCTTGTGTGTGTGTGTGTGTGTGTGTGTGTGTGTGTGTGTGTGTGTGTGTGTGTGTGTGTGTGTGTGTGTGTGTGTGTGTGTGTGTGTGTGTGTGTGTGTGTGTGTGTGTGAAGCAGAGTCTTCGGTGGCGAAAGTAATTTAAGTGTGTGTGGCTTCATCGTAGAGAGGTGATGTGTATGGAAGAGGCCACCAACGAGGGGGCGAGAGAGAAGATGCCCATAGAGAGGGAAGGGAAGGCATGTGCGTGTGAGAGGAGTCGACACCGAGAGAACATGTTTGTTCGAGAGACACCGAGGAAGACTACTATATGTCGATGGTGCATGTAGACGGGAATTAAATGAAGGATGATCTTATTGATTTCGGGGATATAGGAGAAGAGTGAGAGAGGGTGTAGCTAGAAGGAGATTGTTAAGTGTCAGTGTGTGTTTTACCCATCCAGGTGGAAGTTATGTGCACAGAAGAAGAGAACGATTCGATGTGGGGTTAGGGCTAAGGGTAATTAACTATGTATGGAGACATAGGAGACCTTAAACGTGCATGTGCGAGAGGTATACATGTATACGTGGGATGTGTGTGTGTGTGCGCGCGTGCATGATCGAGATAAAAGAAAGAAGACATAAGTCATAAGATCAACGACATGGGATAGATGGATCGTTATGACAATATGCATGCATGTGAGAGTGGAGGGAAGATGGACCAATAATTGAGAATGTGTTTTTGTCTTTAAGAGATAGTGGCGTGGGCTAGAGTATGCATCAGTGAGCAGAGGGAGTGAGACCCAACGATTGTGCAAAAGAGATCAACCTATAGATGCATGCATGGAGAGACAGATATAGCGTGCATGATAGGAAGCAAGGGTGCATGCGAGAAAGAAATGTTGATGGAGAAACTACAGATAGATAGAGAGATAGAGATTCTAGCTAGAGGGAGATCGGCTAGTTTGTGTGTTAGTGATGACCGCCGAGTGGTTCAGAGGGTGAAGTTATGTGTGTGTGAGAGAAAGATAAAAAGAGGGTGCATGACTACATGTAGAGAAAAACATATATAGTGTGCGTAATAGGAAGAAAGAGTGAGGGCGAGAGAGAAGGTTGATGGAGAAACAGATAAATAGAAAGATAAAGATGCTAGCTAGTGTGTGTTAGAGATAAGAGTCGAGTGGATCAGAAGGCTGAGTTATGTGTGTGGGTGTGAGAGAGATAGAGAGAAGGTGCATGTGAGTCACATACAAACAAATATGAGAGAGAAATGAGATCCCGAGAGACGGAATTTTGTGTTTGCGAGAGAGAAAGATATTTCACAACCAGAGTGATAGCTAGAGAGACATATCAGGGGATACGAGATATCTCTAGGGAGAGAGAGTGTGTGTGAGCGACATACAAGAGAATGTGGAGAGATATGAGACCCTGGGAGACAGAGTTTGTGTTTGTGTGTGAAAAGAGATATTTAAGAGGAAGTAGAGTCGTAGCTTCTCATACCTAAGGTGCACAAGACATCTCTATGTGAGAGAGGGTGCGAGTGGCACATAGAGGAATAGTAGAGAGAAATGAGAACCCGGGAGACGAAGTTTGTGTTTGTGTGAGAGAAAGAGATTTCATAGGGAGAAGTTAGAGACACATATCGGGGAGCGAGATATACTTAGAGAGAGATAGAGTGAAGGTCGAGTGAGAGAGTACTATCAGTGTGTTACGAAGATAAAAGATCATTGTTGACATACAAGTAGCATGAGAGATACCCGAGAGACGATGAAGGCGTATAGGTCTAGAGAGAGATATAAGCATGAGTGATAGCTATATGAGACGAATATCTGGATTAAAGGGGATTCAAATATTTAAACTAGAGATCACGAGTGATCCATAGATTTTTTTTTTTAATTAGAAACAATGCATGTTTTATATGCAATTAATGTCTAAATGGGATTACACTATATGTTGCGTGTGTGAAACCCATTATACCTGTTTGAGAAGTAAAAAACCGCATGAAACACGCATTAACTGGAGACAGTTAGCGAGGAATGCATACATTGGATTTAAACATAAAGTGGTTTCAAATATTTGAAAAGCCAAATTAAGATGGATCTAGCCTTGTGAATCTGAGATCATGTCACTTCTAAACCATATTTATGTTTAAACGGCATTGTGATTTTGAAAGTATATATTAAAAATGATGTATATAGATTTGTATTCGAATACAAAATGGATACTGCCCAAAAAATACAAACTGGATTCAAATTGAGTTGGCATGGTAAAAGTGCACTCTTTCTCTGCAAAAATTTGAACGAAGCGGGGAAAGTCGCAGTAACCGCCCGAAACCAAAATCTACGAGATGGAAATTACTGCCTATCCCTCACACGCAAAGCCTATCAGCTCGATTTCTATAGGTTTTGATAGGGGTAAGCTTGTAATTTCACCCAAACGTGACATAACCGCCTCCACCTCTCACCTCCCGGGATTCATACACGGTGGGCGCCAAAACACAGTTTCTCCTCGGCAGAAATCGCCTCTGACCTCCCTCCCCGATTCATATACGGTGGGCGCCACAACAATCTCTCATCGGCCAAAATCTCCGTCGGCAAATATTCATTGTACGCGAGATTACCATCCTATCCCCAACCGACTATTATTGTTGTGATGTACGAAATTTTAAACAGGGGCTAAGTTTGTAAATTTCCTCACATTTGAGACAAGTGTGCCCTGAAGACATGGTTCCCCCTTCCTCTCTCCCTCCATTTCCCCATTCGTACTACGTGGGTGCCAAAAACACCCTTTCCGCCGCAGTCTCCTCCCTCCGCCACCCCATCCACCACCGTCCTCCTCCACCATGCCGGAGTTGATACCCCGACGTCGTCGTCCATTACAAGAGATTGACCTCTCTCATCCACGGCTTCGGATTAGGTTCCTTGATTCGCATCCTCTCGCTTCATCCACGCCGTCATCCTCCCAGTCGAGGCCGCTTGTATGACCGTCTCGTCCACCGCGCTGGGATATTTCGCTCGCAGCCACCGTCTGCCCTCCTAGATCTGCTTCCGCGCCACCGACAGCCATCGCTACCACAGCACCCTCAACGCCTCAGTAGATGCTTACACGGCACCACACCAGAGGCGGTACTCTTTCGTATCTGCTCAAGTAATTTATCTCAGCAAGAAAATAGATCGCCACTTCTTTACTGTGATTTCTTGTCCATCACTTAGAACCTTACTTGTTAGTTGAAACCAAACATTGGTTGAGACGTTACCTTTGTCCGGTTTGCACCTTTAGATCCGCCGTCGCACGCGCACTACTATACTCGCAATGCTTATGGTTTTCCCCTTTTATATTCCACATTAGGTTAAATGACAGTCGACTGAATTTCAAATTGGGATCGTTCCATTTTTGGGAGTTCACCGGAGGGAAGTAAGGGGCTCGCTGGAGGGCTGCTCCATTATCTATCTTAGGGTTTCGGGTGGGGATAGTGGTTGTGGGGGGCTGTCGTTGGGCTATAGCGGGGCCTCGCTGGAGGCAAAACTCGACGTGGGGGTGGGGTTAGCTACAGGGATGACGGGGAGCGGCGGAAGATCGGAGGTGGTGGCTAGTTTAGGGGAGGGTGGGGGCCGGTGGTTTGGCCGGCGACCCGTGCGATGGTCTTTAGGGGAAGAATAAGAGGCGAGGAAGAAGAAGGGTTAGGAGATGTAGGATCTTCATCCAACCGCCTGAAATGGTCGACTAACCCAAATGATGAAAGTCAGGCGACTTGGATGTAGACATTCCCATATATTCAGTACTATTATCGTAGGTGCTTCGAGACGTACGTGCAAGCAGTGCTCCTCAACCCATCAAGCTAAACAACATGCCACTCATAATTCCAAACTTAGTTGCTCAAATACGAATCTGATATGATGCAACTAAAAATAGAGAATGTTTAATTGGTCAGTTAATTTTCCTACTTTACTTTCGAAAAGCACATGCGCCACATATCGAGGGACAACAAGGAGTTGCGTTCTTTATGCGCTCTGGTTCATCACGTGTAGCCAACCAACATTTTATTTTCCAAAATCTGCTTGCTCTTCTTTAGCATGCTCCTCTTCTGTTATTCCTTTATAAGTACTCTCTCCGTACCTAAATATAAGTATTTGTAGAGATTCCTCCATGGACTACATACGGAGCAAAATGAGTGAATCTACACTCTAAAATGTATCTATATACATCCGTATGTGATCCATAGTGGAATCTCTACAAAGATTTGTATTTTGGAACAGAGGGAGTATAATAGGTGTATAGTATGTTATTTGTAGTGAAGAGGAGCATGCACATTTGTAGTGTACAGGTCTATTCGGTCGCTTGTCATGGACGCTTTCAACTCTTCGTGTTGGTCTTCATGTCGATTGTCATGGACGCTTTCAACTCTTCGTATTCGATCATATGTGTTGCCTTTCAGAGTTAGACTGATAGTAACAGTACTGCGCCTTCAATTGTAGAGAGCTGGTATTCGAAGCCTTTCTAGCCGTACCATCAATACAAGCACATATATTCCAGCAAGTTCCACTTTCCTGATTTTACTCATGATGCTTAGGGTTTTCGCATTATATCTACACTACGATCTGCATAGGTGCTTTGTGTCCTACTAGAAGTTGTCCACCCTTTAAAGGTAAATAACACACCAATCATACGTCCTAAGGCTCTTCAAATACGAATGTGATATGATATTGACATTAGCTAACAGACACACATTTAATTGGTTAGCTAATGCACCCACTTGAGTTTCCAAATACATGTGGCCACATATAGAGAGACATCATGGAATTGCATTTCTTTGTGTGCTTTGATTCATCATGGATGGGCAACCAACATTGTATAGAAAGAAGGGGAATCTCAATAATATGTGTTCCCTTCTATTCTTTAACATGTTCCTCTTCTGTTCTTATTTAGTAGGTACAGTATGTTCCTTGTCAGGAAGTGGAGCAGGGACATCTGCAGTCGACAGCTCTATTGGGCCGGTTCTGCTACATGATTTCACACTTCGAGTTGGTCTGCCATAATATCCCGGAAATGATGGGAGCCGCGCGTTCTTTGTAGATTAGACTGATAGTAACAGCTATGCGCCTTCAGATGAATAGAGCTGGCCTGTAGGTGATCGATAGGGTGCATATTACTAGAGGCAAGACCCTCTATTTTCCAGCCAGTTCTGCTTTCCCGATTTATTGATGGTGCTTATGGTGAACCCCTATTATCTACACTACGATCTGCCTACTGGCTTTGTGCTCTCGTTATCATGGTTTGGCAATAAACCTTCTATATGGTATATTATGAACCTATCATCTGCCAACTAACCTTACGTCTGGAGCTCCCAACAGGGATCCTATTTTTGTGTGTAGTTGTGCCAGATTATATTAATCTACTCACCGTATTACAGCACACATGGGCTCTCTCATCCGAATCCAGTGATAGCACACAAGGGTTTATAGGGAGCCCCTATTATATTACAATATCCTCTACATTACAAAGATACTCTCACTACTATTTATGTTTTCATGCTTTTCAGATATTGTACGTAATCACAATGAATATAAGAATGCGCACATTAGAAGAATATTGCGGAACAGTTCAATGGGTAACAAACTTGGCATCAAGGGATTGAGGTCCATTGTGGATGCAATTAAACCAACATGCTCCTGACCTATAAATTTGTATTCAGAATATGATCCTAATGATGATTCTGAGCTCAAGGAGTCAAAGGCAGATGTCCTATCTTGTTCACCCAATAAGGTGCATGTTCTAATTTGGCAAGGTTTCATTGGTTGCACATATCCTGCATAAGGTGTGTTGCATTTCTTTTGCTTCATTGCACCGCATCTGCTTAGTTTACTCATGATATATGTGAAGATGCCATGCCCATCCATTATCAACACCTATTTCATTTGTCGTCATACCATGGTTTTCCATTCAAATGTTGTTCTTGTGTTTCAGACATCCAAAAGGAAGAGGGTGATTACAAAACCTGAAGGAGTATAAGCAAAGGCCTTGAAAAAGGTGGTGCTACTGGAGAAATCACATAGCACCCGATGTATATTGACGATAGAACAAACACCGCAAAACCTAGGATATCGCAACTATGCTGGTTGCTGCTTTGCTCTTGTGAGTGTCTATTGTCCTATCATTGTCCTTACATTCATACCTGGTGGATTATGTGACACCATTGTGCATTATAGCTTGCTTATCCACTGTTCGCTCCAAATTATCAGATCTATATTAATGCTTAAATTAATGTAGAATAAACCCAATGCTTATGAAGAAATTTAGTTCTGCATTGTTCTTGTAAGTATTTGTTGTCCTTCATCACTATACTTATATTTGTCAGCTAGTCCTTCATGTACACTTTGCAGCTTATTTTCCCTTTCCCTCCATTTTCTACACATCAGATCTACATTTACTCTTGCCAAAATATTGAATAAAACCAATGTTACTGAAGAAGTTTAGCTCCGCATTGCTCTTGTCAGTGCCTATTGCATGTATGTTGTATTTTCATTTGTACTCTACATCTTAAGTTAAATAGTCGCCATTTGTTCCTATTTTCACATCTATATTTACTCTTAACAAAACATCGAATAAAGGCAATGCTCTTGAAGAAGAGTGTGTGGTAAACTTCTTGAATTCCCCCCCCCATCAATATGGACAAGGGCTTTATGGAGCATGTCTTCACTACTAATGTAAGTTTGTCCTCCTCGAGCCTTCAAACTTTGGTGTGTATATATGGGTAGCTATGAGTGCAAATGTTGTTTATTTTTGCCGTCTACATCAAATTGCTTGTTCAAAGTTTATAAAGAAGAAGTACATAAACATAAGTTTGTCCTTCTCAATTTTAGTCTTTAGTTGTACAACCTAGTTCCTTATTTGTACCATGTAAACTAAACTAAACATAGCGAGTTATCTTCTTTAGCACTATGTGCATGCTTGTGTTCTTGATCTGCAATCCAGTGGTGTGGTGAAACTACCAACAATAGCACAATGTCATATCCTGCTATGTCTCCACTATGAAGAATGCCATATTATAGCAAGGTTATTAAAATCGTATCTCTTTATTTCCCAATCTGAAATGGTACAAATTGACAGTACACTCACCATTCATGCTTATACGTTGTTTAGAACTACATGTATGCTTGTGTTCTTGATCTGTAATCCAGTGATCTGGTGAAGCTGGCCGCTCCTGCATAATGCCATTTCCTTCTGTCTTAACTATGAACAGTGCCTATTACGTTAATGCTATTTTAAACCGTGTCTCTTTATTTCTGACAAAGAAATTAGATGAATTGACAGCGATGATGCTTATATGTGCAAAACCTATTATCTACCTACTTGTTTCTCTTTCAGGGTGACAACACTGCTGCTAGGAAGAACTGCCACAATGATAGTGAGACGAACCCATTGTTTGTCCCTCTAACATATATTCCAGAGAAGAAGGCAACACATCTTGAGGATAGGGATACAACCACAAAGTCATGTCTAGATGTGTGTCGAACTTACTCAGTGACACAAGCTCGATGAAGTCGTTGCCTGAATATGTTGGACTTCTTCAGTCTGAAATTCAAGTACAAAGACATGCTTCCGCTCAAATCCGACTGGAACTCCAATCTCTATGCAAGATTAACCATAAGTATAGGACGTCTATTGATGCTATGTAGCTTAAGTTGGTGGATATAAGCGTCAAAGAAGCAGTCTCATCAGGTTGCTATGCTGCTTGCACTGCAGCTCCTGGGTCGGGCTAACCTTTCTTGAACTGTGTTGAAGTGCTGTCGGTTATATCTATTATTTTGCCGGCCTGTTTACTTCCACTGGTGGCGACCTGCCCAATGAAATTTGCTGTCTGGTTGCCCTTTATTATCGATGGTGGTGAACTTTGATGCCTAGGGGATGTAATATGTTGTAATTTCTTTCTTGTATAGTCTAGGTTTATTCGTCGTCATGATGCTGTAATTTATTTGCTGTTTATGATGTCGTCGCTCTGAGAAAAGGTCATAATCTTCGATCGGTGTGCAATGAGCCAATATAGGTTTATAAAATAATAATTTCTATACTAAAACTGGATGGTCGCCAATCACTAGTACGTGCCAAACCATGGGCCTACAATCATCTTGGGCCATTAGTTAGGTCTAGTCTTAATCTGACCCACTATTAGTTTCGGGCCTTTAAAAGGCCGAGTAAACCGCTTGCCTTAATTGGGCCGGAAAATTAAATAGGCTTTTAATAGGTTGAAACCTAGATTCAGCCTTAATTGTGGCCAACAAATCACGGGCCGATTGTGTGCTGTAATATAAATCGGCCCATTACTGGCCCATTTGGCTGACGGGCCATTAACAGGCCAAAATGTTTTTGGGCCTTGGCTGACCCAATTACATGATGGGCGGGAAGCAAGCCGGATGTATAGCGGGCCAAAATTAGGCCCAACACTCTCAAGGGCCTTTAACGGGCCGATAGGCAGTTTGGACTAGAATGTATCTACGAAGACTACGGGCTGTTAAGAGGCCGAAAGTAGCTAACGGACCATAATTAGGCCCAGGTGCAACTCGGGCCTTTAAATGGCTGAAATTGAAACTGGGCCAAAAGAAGCCCATTTGTAGATAGGGCCGCTGACAGGTCAAAACTAATATCGGGCTGAACTGTTAAACGGGCCATTAAGAGGCCGAAGAGAAAATCAGGCCCCCAATGGGCCCAATGGTACAGTAGCTATTAAAGGGCCATATCTGTTATGGGCCGTAATTTGGCCCAGGAAATGAAAGTCAGTTAACAGGCCGGATCAGGTATGGACCGTAATTTGACCCAAACTATTGCAGGTTGTTAACGGGCCGGATCTAATATGGGCCGTAAACTGGCCAAGAATATTGTAGTCATTTAACGGCTTGTATCTGATGTGGGCTATAATTTGGTCCACAAAATGTAGGCTATTAACGGGCCAGCCCACTAGATCTGTCGAAATCTTGTGGGCATGTTACTGGGCCGGCTTTTAAACCTATATGAGCCTCTATTGGGCCATCCCATGTGTCAACATTTCATTGGCGATTCTTGTCGAATGGACGGTTGAGATCTGTCCCAACCTTGAGCCGACACGTGGATCGTCCGCAAATGAGAATTTTACACGTGGAAAATCGCCATTGGTCCGGGCTGTTAACGGGTTATCAGATCCAAACCGGAACCCTATAGCTTAATGGCGACCCGTTACGGTGGATTCCACGTATCGGTCAACCTTGACAAAAGCACTTCTATGACGTGTGATTTATCGTCATTGTCGGAGTAATGGGCCACGGGTAGCCTCACCCGAGTCCATGAACACATCAAGACTTTGGGCCGGCTTCGCCCTGCATTGTCCCAAGCTGAAGCTCTGCCTTCCGGGGGCCGGCTAGCCCAACGGCCAGACCCCAGAGGATGGCCCACCATCTACAGACGGCACCACGAGCGGCCGGCTCCAGTCAGCCGGCCTCTAGAGAGGACGGCGTCAAGTAGGCGGCAAACTGGTGCCCTCAAAGTTTGTGCCCACATCAAGAGGATAGGATGGGGCGTGGCTACAGTGAAGCCCCTCACCCCCGAATCTTGGGCTTGGCGTGGCCACGGTGCCCCGTACAGGCGGAGATCTCCGCACGGCGTGGCACTGTTGCCACCTTCCCCTAACGTCGCTCCAGACAGGCGGAGCCCTGTTCCCCACGACGGCCTGTCGGTATGGCCCACGGGTTGCGGGCCCTACCGGGCAGTGACGCCTCAGAACACGGCATGCGCCGAACCAGTCGGACCAGGGGATGGCCGGCCTCCAGCAGTCGGCCGTCCCTTCCCTCAAAAGCAAGTGCACCATTAACCAGACGAGATCAGGTGAGGCTACAGTGATCTCCTGTCAGGCGGCGGGACTGTAGCCACACTGAGCTGACCAAGCCCGCGTCATTAGCAGCACGGCTACAGTGAGCAGCCACCAACCAGCCCGCCCGGCGGGGCGGCTGGCGGCTCCATTACCACCAGTGGCGGGCCACCAGTGGCGGGCCCCGTGGTCGGCGGAGGCCGGAGGCGGAGGCGGCGGCAAGGGCCCGGCACCAGCCAGTTACCATTGTACCCACGGGGTAGGCTACATAAGCCCCCAGGCATCCATGCAAAGGTTCCCACCCCATTAGACCTAGCCACTTCCCTAGGCGGGAGAGCTAGCCTTGCCTTCTCTGCCTCTAGCATACAGACTCAAGGAGCACCTTTGTATCACTTGTGCCATAGTGATCATGCGGAGACCCCACAGAGCAGGACTAGGGGTGTTATCTCCTAGGAGAGCCCCGAACATGGGTAAAGTACGCCGGCGTTCGTGTCTACGCCTCATCCCACTTCCAGGCACCGGGAATGTTCTACTCGCTCCCACCATGATAAGCCATCCATTGGCATATGTCGCACCCAACCCCCGACATTTGGCGCCCACCATGGGGCAAGGTGCACCGTCTCCCGGAGATCTGCTCTCGACGGGAACCTTGTTCCTTCCTGGTGAGTGAAGCCAGCCCAGCACACCCGATGGCGTCAGCTTCGATGCCCTGCATGGCGCGG
The DNA here is from genome assembly GCA_021437245.1 of Aegilops speltoides. Classification (NCBI taxonomy): domain Eukaryota; kingdom Viridiplantae; phylum Streptophyta; class Magnoliopsida; order Poales; family Poaceae; genus Aegilops; species Aegilops speltoides. The sequence goes on along the minus strand of CM038143.1, from coordinate 271,546,791 downwards.
AGATCGCCTGCGCGGTGAGCTGCCTCGCCAACCTTGTTGGCGAGGTTCACCTCTCCGACGAGCCGGCCTCCGACGCGGGCACTGGCTGCCCCGACAGCCGTCTCGTCAGCCTCCTCGACCAGCTTCACGTCACCAGCGAGCCGGCTGTGGACCTAGAGTCTGTTGGCTCCACCGACCCGATGATCGTCGACTCCGACACAGCGTCCCTTGACGCAATCCCCACCAACGTGGTGGTCTACGACGAGCCGCCTCCTCGCGAGCACAGCGGCGGGAGCACCATCACGGAGGTGCTCGTCATCAACAGTGGCGAGCGCTCGGCCGGAGACGCTCGAGACCCACTCGATGCGGCGCTGTGAGACCTAACGGCACCCATCCCAGAAGACGCAGATGCTGAGACGCTAGAAGCACGCCGCGTCCAGCTCCGCGAGAGCACTAGCCGACTAGCCAGCATGCGGTGCCTCTCGGACACTTATCGGCGCGAGATGGACCGGGCCATCGGCGGCACGCTGGCTCCTGAGGGGCCTAGCCGCATTGGCTCTATCCGGCAGCGTGGCGCGACCATCGCCAAGATGTTCGGGGCAGAACGCCCCGTCTACGCCACACCTGCCGAGAGCATTCGGGTTTCCCAGGCGGTAACGGATGAGCTGGATAAATATGAGGGCGACAAGCGTCGCCACACGACGGAGCGAGTCCAGCAGCTCTTGGACGCGGCCGCCGCGCAGCACGAAGCCGGCTGCCGTGCTAAAGTACCTGCCGCACGGAACGAAGAACCGCCCCTTCGCCAGGACCAGGTGCGACATCACGGACGCCGACTGGCGGCACCCGCGGAAGACGAGGCAACGAGCCGGCTGCCATCCGAAGCCGGACTCGCCTTTCCATCGAGCGTGACGAAGATGGCCGCCCTCGAGTGGTGGAGCGCTGAGGCGACCCTCCACCTCCTCCGCCTCGCGGAACGAGGCATCCCACTCCGCCGCCTGTCAAACACCCGACACTTGGCGACCGCCTTGGTCGCCGAGAGGGAATCGGAGAGAATGACGCCTGCCATCGGATCGACCACCTCAACCGATCCCTAGCGCTAGAAGAAGAAGACGCACTAGGCCCGCCCTGTTTCGGCCCACGAATCCGAGATGAGCCCTTCCCCAAAGGGTTCACCCTCCCGCGAGATATGCCCAAGTACACCGGCTCCGTGAAGTCGGAGGATTGGCTGGTTGACTACTCGACAGCGTCAGCATAGCGAACGGCAACAAGCACGTTGTCGTGAAGTACGTCCCACTCATGCTTCAGGGCACGACTCAGACATGGCTTAACAGCCTGAAGCCCCGCAGCATCAATAGCTGGGTTGATTTCACCAAGGCCTTCATCTGCAACTTCACCAGCACGTACAAGCGGCCTCCCAAGCCCCGACAGCTCTCCTTGTGCGTCCAAGGGCCCAGCGAATCGACTCACGACTACCTCACGCGCTAGACCGAGCTGTGCAACTCCTGCGAAAGCATGCACGAGGTGCAGGCAATCGAGTACTTCACCGCCGGGTGCCGAGAGGGCACCCTCCTCAAGCATCGACTCCTCTGTGACGAGCCTGCGACGCTCGACGAGCTGCTGATCATCGCCGACAAGCACGCCACGGCCGACTCCTCCATGAAGGCAGAAATCCTAGTCGATGCATCCGGCAAGGTGGCACCTCAGGCCCCTCGGACTCCGGCTGGTGAGACCAGTCGGTGATAGCATCCAAGCGACAACAAGCGGAAGGCGACACAGCTAGCTTCCACCAGCCGGCAGGTGGCGAGAGTCGAGGATCAGCAGCCAGAGGGGTAGCCGGCACCCAAGCGTCAGAAGGACGGCAAGTCCAATTGGTTGCCCGCCTTCTCTTATGAGCAGACCCTAGATGCACCTTGCAAGTTCCATAGCGGCGCAAAGCCGTCCAACCACACCACTCAGAAGTGTCATTGGCTCACCAGAATCGCCAAGGGAGATGGACTCCTGCCTCCTCCGCCTGCCGGACCGCCCTCCTCGGCCCGGCGAGCGGCGGCTCGGCGATCGGCGCTATACAAACAGTATCGAGAGGAAACAGAGCTTATATTGTGTTCACCGGTAGCCATTAGCGAATCTGCAGACGGCGACAAAAGAAGAAGTACAAGCAGTGGCCTCAAATACTCCAGAATTCATGCATTGGTCTGAGAAGCCTATCAGTTGGAGCAGGGCCGACCACCCGGAAGTGATGCCTTCCCCAGGTTCATATGCCCTGGTCCTAGATGCTACCTTTGCAATGGAGAGGCGGGCAGCGCGTTTCTCCAGAGTCTTGATAGATGGCAGTAGCAGCATCAATATCCTGTACCGTGACACCATGGAGAAGTTGGGAATCAAGCAGAAGTAGTTCCTTCCCAGTCGGAATTTATTCCATGGCATAGTCCCTGGCCTTTCCTGCTCACCAATCGGCAAGACCCAAATTGATGCTCTCTTCGGAGACAAGTATCATTTCCGCTGTGAGCCAGTTTGGTTTGAAGTGGTGGACCTTGAGAGCCCCTACCATGCACTGCTTGGCCGACCAGCTCTGGCCAAGTTCATGGCAGTCCCCCACTATGCTTACCCCAAGATGAAGATGCCAAGTACCAAGGGGATCCTGACTATAGTCGGAGACTACAAGAAGTCGACCGCCTGCACCGCAGATAGCAGCCGGCTGGCCGAGTCCCTCGTGATTGCAGCTGAGAAGCGGCTCCTTGACCGGGTGGTGGCATTGGCAGGCAAGAAGCCGGAAATGTCACCCATCCCCAAGGAGTCGGAGGTTGAGGGCTCGTTCAAGCCGGCCAAGTAAACAAAGAAGATACCCCTGGACCCGGAGCACCCGGAGAGGCACGCTGTCATAGGTGCAAACCTTGCCAGCAAATAGGAAAGCAAGCTTGTCGATTTCCTCCGTGAGAACCGGGACAACTTCGCATGGTCTCCCAAAGACATGCCGGGTGTTCCGACGAATTTTGCCGAGCACAAGTTACATGTCCGACCTGACGCCAAGCAGGTTAGGCAGCCCTTGTGCAGCATGTCAGAAGAGAAGAGAAGAGTTGTCGGAGAAGAAATAGCCCGGCTTCTATCAGCTAGATTCATCATGGAAGTGTTCTTTCCAGAGTGGCTGGCCAACCCAGTCCTAGTGTTGAAGAAGAATAAGCAGTGGCGCATGTGTATTGACTATACTAGCCTCAACAAAGCTTGCCCCAAAGATCCCTTTGCCCTACCAAGAATTGACCAAGTTATAGGCTCCACATCCGGATGCGAGCTGTTGAGTTTCTTGGATGCATACTCAGGGTACCAACAGATAAAGCTGAACCTGACCGACAGGCTGAAGACCGCCTTCATCACACCATTCGGAGCCTTCTGCTACCTGACCATGACGTTTGGCTTGAGAAACGCTGGCGCCACATTTCAGCATTGCATGCAGAAGTGTCTCCTCAAGCAACTCGGCAAAAATGCCCATGTCTATGTGGATGATGTGGTGGTGAAGACGGAGAAGCGTGGCACGCTGCTAGAAGACCTCAAAGAAACTTTTGACAATTTGCGCCGATTCCAAATCAAGCTCAACCTGGAGAAATGTGTCTTTGGAGTACCAGCCGGCCAGCTTCTCGGTTTCCTGGTCTCAGAGCACGGCATAGAGTGCAACCCTGTGAAGATCAAGGCCATTGAGAAGATGGAGGTGCCCACCCGACTGCTGGATGTGCAGAAATTCACCGGCTGCCTGGCGTCAATTAGTCGTTTCATCAGTCGGCTGGGCGAGAAGGCTCTTCCCCTGTACCAGCTTATGAAGAAGACCAATTTTTTGAGTGGAACGACAAGGCGGACGAAGCTTTTCTCCAGCTCAAGAAGATGTTGACAACCCCGCCTATCTTGGCGGCTTCGACTGAGAAAGAGCCCATGCTCCTCTACATCGCTGCTACCAGTCGGGTTGTCAGCATAGTCATAGTGGTAGAGCGCAAGGAGGAGGGCAGAGCATTGCCGGTCCAGAGACCGGTATATTACTTGAGTGAAGTATTGTCCGCCTCCAAGCAAATCTACCACATTATCAGAAGATGTGCTATGGTGTGCACTTTGCTGCCAAGAAGCTGAAGCTTTATTTCAAGAGCACCCAATAACTGTTGTCTGCACGGCTCCGCCTGCTGAGATCATTGGAAGCCAAGATGCTTCTGGCCGAGTGGCCAAGTGGGCTATTGATCTGGCCCCTTACACCATCTACTACCAGCCTCGCACTGCCATCAAGTCACAAGTGCTGGCCAACTTCCTCATCGACTGGGCCGAGACCCAGTACTTACCGCCAGCGCCAGACTCCACCCATTGGCAGATGCATTTTGACGGTTCCAAAATGCGCATCGGTTTGGGAGCCGGCATCATCCTGACCTCTCCCAAAGGCGACAAGCTTAGATATGTGCTGCAAGTCCATTTTGCCGCCTCCAATAACGTAGCAGAATACGAGGCACTCATACACGGACTCCGGCTTGCCAAGGAATCAGCATTCGCCGGATCCTGTGCTATGGTGACTCCGACTTAGTGGTCCAACAGTTGTCAGGTGACTGGGACGCCAAGGACGCAAATATGGCAAGCTACCACTTCCTTGTATAGCAGCTAAGTGGATACTTTGACGGGTGCGAGTTCCTCCATGTGCCAAGAAATGATAATGAGCAAGCAGATGCCTTGGTACGGAACGGCTCCACCCGACAGGCGATACCAGCCGGCGTCGCCTTGCAGCGCCTCCTCAAGCCGTCTGTCAAGCCATCTCCAGATTCCGACTCCATCTTCGTGCCGGCTCCTCCTGAAGCAGTCGGATCTAACTTGTGGTTACAAGAAGCCGGCGCAGGGACTTCGGCAGGCGGCCCGGGGACTGCTGCTGTCGCACCCGGCCCGAGGATCCCAGAGCTCGGTCCGAGGACTGCGGCAGTCGGCCCGGGGACTTCTTCAATACAGCAGGCGGCAGCCGACTCCAAGCTGCCGCCTCCCAGCCCAACCGCCCTTGTACAAGTTGCTGTCGTGGCATCGGAGAGGTAGCAGCACCATCCTGGGCTCAACCCATCCTCAACTTCATGGTGAACAAAGAGCTGCCGTCCGACGAGACCCTGGCCCGACAAGTGCAACGGCGGGCAGCAGCATACACCATAGTCAACAAAGAGCTGGTTCGGTGCAGCGTCACTGGTGTGTACCAGCGCTGCGTCGAGTCGGACCAGGGTCAAGCAATCCTCAGAGATATTAACCAAGGCGAATGTGGTCACCATGCGGCCTCAAGATCACTTGTCACCAAAGCTTTCCACCATGGATTCTTCTGGCCGACTGCTCTAGAAGAAGCCAAAGAATTGGTCCAGAAGTGCCAGGGGTGCCAGAAGTTCCGCTCCAAGCCACACTTGCCAGCTTCTGCACTCAAGACCATCCCCATTGCTTGGCCCTTCGCTGTTTGGGGTTTGGATATGGTGGGACCATTCAAGACGGCCTGTGGCGGCATGACTCATCTGCTTGTTGCTGTGGACAAGTTCACCAAGTGGATAGAGGCAAAGCCAATCAAGAACCTGAATGGGCCAACTGTCGTGACTTTCATCGCCAACATCACCACTCGGTACAGCATAGAACATAGCATCATCACCGACAACGGCACAAACTCTGCCAAAGGAGCCTTGGCTCATTTCTGCGCGACGCACGGCATCCGACTGGACTTAGCGTCCGTTGCCCTTCATGATCAAGCGGCGGAGTTGGCGAGCAAGCGGCCTCATACATCGACATCAAGCCTCGACTGGTCGAGCCTCTAGAGCGTTCGGCCAGCTACTGGCTCAATGAGCTGTCGGCCATCCTCTGGAGCCTGTGCACAACTCCGAACAAGTCGACCAGCTTCACGCCCTTCTTCCTTGTCTACGGTGCCGAAGCCGTCATCCCGACGGACATAGAGTTCGACTCCCCGCGACACCATGTACACCGAGGCGGACACCAAGGAGGCACGAGAAGACAGCGTCGACCAGCTGGAGGAGGGCCGGCTGCTGGCACTCAGCCGGTCCGCCATCTACCAGCAAAGTCTGCGCCGATACTACAACCGCAAGGTGAAGCCAAGATCCTTCCTAGAGGGAGACATTGTGCTCCGACTAATCCAGCGAACAGCCGGCTAGCACAAGCTCTCGGCACCTTGGGAAGGCCCTTTCATCATCAGCAAGGTGCTGGCAGTGACTCCTACTATCGGATCGACGCTCAGAAGCCCAGAGCATGCAAAAGAGATGATTTAGGCAAGGAGACGGAGAGGCCTTGGAGTGCAAACCTCCTCCAAAGATTTTACAGCTGAAAGCAGTATGTATCACGCTACCTTTTGTTCTGTACGAAGACTTCGGGTCCCTCTAGAAGAACTCGGGGACTACCCTCCTTTTATCTATATGGTAAGTGTTATGCCTATGAGTGTGCATTGTTTTATTATTTCCGCCTGGCACCGGGTTCGACCAGTTGGCCCGGAGGGCTGCCGCCTTCTACTATATGTCGCCTCCTGCAGCCGGACAAGTAATGTGTTGGCACCTAAAGCTTCCTTTGTCAGAAGCCGCAGCTCGCGGAGCGACTGAGTGGTGGGCAGGAGTTGCAAAACAGTGCCCACATGAAAAATGGCTAAGGAAAAACGCATATAGTTGAGGCCGGCACCGCACCTATCCGGCCGGCTGTAGAGCAGCCGGCCGGCCGGCTTCTGCTTCCCTTGCCAAATCTCCAAAACGGCTAAGTACTTGCCCTCCCGTAAAAAGCTAAGTACTCAAACCAGCCTTGATCCATGAGCTGCTGCTTGGTAACAGAGGATAGCTAAGGGAGGGCGGCAAAGGAAAAAAGGCAAGGAGTATAAGGCAAGGAAAGTTAGAAATCGGCAAAGCAAAGCATAAAATTGCGATAAGATATTTACATAGATAAAGGCCCATCGGCCGGCATTCAACAAAGTTTGATATACACCCCGCAGGTGGAATTGTGCGAATTTATTCAAGATGTCCAGACTAGCAAGCAGGGAAAGAAAAAGATAAACATCCTAAGGAGCAGTGGAAGACTCGGTGGTATTTGGGTCGGCGATGCCGGTTGGCCTTGTGAGCAGCTCGGCTAAGCTATTGGGGTAGCGGTGCTGGTTGGTGCGATGGCGGCTCGGCTGAATAATGAGTCAGCTGTGCCGGTTGGCGTGGCAGGCGGCTCTGCCTGGGCACTGGAGTCGACGGCACCAGTCGGGACGACGGAGGGCTGGATGGCGGAGTCGGTGGCATCCGTAGGAGGAACGGGCGGCTGGTCGATCCCCGCCTGGCCGCCTCCAGTAGTAGTCGGCGCTTTGGAGCGCGGATCGTTGTTTGAGGCCCGGTCAGGTTGGGGTTGACCATCCGCCCCAGCCTCCGGCATGTCGTCGTCGCTCTCCTCCTCCTCCTCTTCCTCCTCCTCTTCCTCCTCTTCCCCTTCTCCCCTTCATCACTGGAGTCGATGACTTTAGCCGAGTCCTCGCTGTCCTCCGGGTTCAGCCCGAGCCACTCTTGCGGCGCCTCAACGCCTTCCTCGACTACCTCCGGGATGAAGATGCTGGTGTCAATGAGGTCGGCGATCGCCGCCGCCCTGTTGATAAGCTCGGCTTCCACCGCCACCATCTCCTCCTGCGCCTCCAGCCAGAACGTGGCCAACTGGGCTAGATCTAGCCCAGGATACCACGCCTTCACGAACTCCAGGGCCCGGCGCGCTCCTGCCCGGGCTGCAGAGCCCTTCCAGGCTTCCAGGCGGTCGGCCGCCACCTCCAGCCAGTTGGCAGTCCAACTTGGGGTGCGCGGAGCTGGCAAGCCTGGCCAGAGGGCAAAAATCGCCTGGGCCCCGACGCGCTGAAGACGGCGCAACATTTGATGGGCGGGCCGAAGACGGGCCTGGACGCTAAGGATTTGCTCGTTGAGGGTCCGAGGGGCGTCAGCGGCAATCTGCACGCCTTCTGCCCTCCGCTCCTCGTGCTGGGTCTCAATGATCTAGTTCGCGGCGATGGAGTGGCCCGGGAAAAAATATGTTTGGACAGAAGGCAAGGAAAGCTAAAGTCAGAGACAAGCAGTCAGCCTAGGTAAGGGACAGAAGCTCAAAACAAGAAACGAAGAAAATAAAGCTCACCATCGACCAGGTCTTCGATGCTGCTGAAGCAGGCCGTCATCTGTGCCTCCTTGTCGGCCCAAGCGGAGCGCTCGACCTCGAACTCGGCAAGGAGGTCGGTCTCCTTCGCCTTCGCCTCCCGTTGGGCCGTCTTGAGGGCTTTTGCCTGCTCGGCGAGCTGAGCAACCAGCCGGTCTCGCTCCTCGGCAAGCTTGCTGCACTCTGCTTCCTTGCCGCGCAGGGCGGTGTTGGCTTCACCCAGCTGCTGCTGCAAGGCAGCATTGGCCTCTGTAAAAAAAAGAAGAAATAATATCAGTTGAATGACAAAGAGGGATGCAGTTGCCGGGGAGATCCGGCCTGACTACTCAGCAGTCGGCCCGAATCTCGGGGACTACAGCCCGCGGGTGCGCCATCGCACCCCGCCAGAGAAGAAGTAGCTAGCAAAGATAAAACCACTGAGGAGATTCGGCCCGACTGCTCAGCAGCCAGCCCGAACCTCGGGGACTACAGCCCGCGGGTGCGCCAGCGCGACCCCGCGAAGAAAGGAAGTCAAAGCTTACTCCGGCTCTTGGACAGATGGGCGGTCTGCGTCTCCAGCTCCCGGACCCTGGAGTTGAAGGTGACCGCACGAAGATTATGGTAGTCCTGCAGAAGGGATATCAAATGAAGTCAGCATTTCACACGTGCAAGTTAAAGTTTCGGACTGCTTGCTCAGCAGCCGGCCCGAAACTTGGGGACTACACCCAGTGGGTGCGCTAGCGCGCTCCCTCGAAGAAAGCAAGAAGATCAAAAAATAAAGAGAAGCGAAGAAAACTTACGTGGATGGCTGCCCGCGACTCCAAGAACGCCTCATTGCAGCGCTTGAGGGCTTCGGCTTCGACCCGGAGTTTGGCCTGGACATCAAGGGACACCTGGGCCAGGGCGCCCGTCCCTCCTCCGGGTACCCAACCAGCTGGCGCGGTGCTGGTCGCTTCGGTGTTGGGGACCGACGAGCTCGCGGCACCGGCTTCTAGCGGCCGTGGCGTCGAGGCCGCCTTTGCAAAACGGCGGCACGCGGGTGTGCGGACCTCAGGAGTCAGGTCCGTCACCACCACGTCCCCGACTAGTGGCACCGGCGGCGCGGCCAGCTGCTCGTCCTGTGTTCCGCTAGTCGGTGTCGGCGGCGGCACAATGACGTCCGGCATGGCCATGTCACCGCCCTCCCTCTCCCTGATCGGCAGCTCGTCGCCGGCTCCCCCAGTTGTCGCCTCAAACTCCGACGGAGGTGGTGCGGTGTTCATAGGCGTCACAAGCAGCAGCTCTTGACGGTGTGTGGCCTCCGCGAGCCGCTCCTTCTCCGCGGCTTCGGCCTCCGCCTGCGCCAGCTTCCTCGCCGCAGATGTTGCGGCCTCGTCCGCCTCCGCCTTCGCTAGACGGTCGGCGTCTTCCTCACACGCCTCCCGCACGTTCCGCTCTCTCGCCTCCCGGAGGTCGGCGGCCGGGTCGATTCGCCGGCTAGTGGAAGAGGTCTCCGCCAACCTGATGACCGAGGTGGCGCCCGACTTCTTGAGGGTGAGTGGGGCCCTGAGACAGGAAGACAAGACAAAAAAGATTTTAGGCCAGATCAGTGAAGAGGTGGAAGCATGAGAAGGATACTTACGTTGACACCATGACTGGAACCTTCGGCTGCCTCTGATACTTGTCCACCTTGGCCGCGGCTTCTTTCCGCTTGGTCGCCGCGGCCGGGTTCTTGGGCTTCTTCGGCGCTCTGCCAAACAGGGCAGCGCCTTGCTTCCGCTTGCGTTTGCCGCCTCGGGCGGGTGGCCCAGTAGAGGGGCTTGCGCCGGTGTTGGCAGTGCTCCGGGCGGGGCGCGGCTCGTCATTTTCGTCGGGCCAAGTCTCCATGCCGCCGCCCTCCTCGGAGCCGCCTGCTCCGTCGCCGCCGCCTGTTGCGTCGTCCGCCAAGGTGACCGCCCCCAAGTCGGGGTCGTCCACATCACTCACTGCCCTGTCCAGCAGGTAGTCGCCACCCGGCCCCATGATGGCGGCCGTCTCCTCGGACATGTAAATCTGCACCCCAGAAGGGAGTCGCATCACGATAAGAACAAGACGGAAAGACAGAGCTAAAAGAAGAAATCAAAGGGACTTATGGCAGGCGGCGAGTCGTCGCGGGAATACGGCCGCTTCCCGTACCGCCAGTCTTCCTCCGACACCTTGAGGTCGGAGATCTCGTTCACCATCCTCGCGACTTTAGCAGTCGGCATCTCCTTCGTGCATAGCCGGCTCAGGTCGCAGTGCCCACTCATCCGGAAGATCGGATGAGGGCGGCCCTGGAGCGGGAGGACCCGGCGCTCGATGAAGGTGATGAGGAGGTCGGAGGCCATGAGGCCCTCCGACTCCTGGAGCACCCGGAGCCGGCCGATGGCGGCTGCTGCGTCCGCCGACACCGGCTTCGGCTTGCAGCCCCAATTGGGCCGGAGCCCAGTAGGGGGGCCGGCCTCGTAGGCCGGGAGGTTGATGAAGTCGACAGCTGGATCAACGTTCTCAACATAAAAGTAAGATTGCTGCCACATCTTTACCGACTGTGATAGCATGATGATGGGGAAGGCATTCCTTTTTGCCGGCCGGCGCACGGCGACGAATCCACCGCACTCGACGCCGTCTCCTTGGCGGAGGTGCCCATCTTCCCGTAGAAGAATGCTCCCCACAGCTCGAGTGTGGGGAGGATGCTGATGTATCCCTCGCACGCCGTGACGAAGGCGGGAGCAGGGTCATGGTGTTGGGCGCCAGGTGATGAGGTTGGAGATGGTTGAAGTGGAGGAACGAGCGGAGGAAGCCGCTCGCCGGAAGGCCGAAGCCACGGAGGAAGTGCGAGCGGAAGACGACCCGCTTGTTCCCCTTCGGCGCCGGCGAAATCTCCTCCGCCGGCGGCACCCGCGCCTTGACGAACGCCGCGTTGGGCATCCGGCGCATGTCTCGGAGGAAGGAGATGTGATCTTCAATCACCGTCGACCCGTCCCAGTCGCCGCCCTTCTCGCGCGCCATGGCCTCAGGCAGGGCCGCGAGGGGAGGAGGAATGCGTCGGCGGTGAACGGCGGCGGCACCACGGCACCACGGAGCGGCAGCAGCAGCAATGGCAGAAAGAGCAGAGGAAGGAAGAGAGAGTGGGAGGGGGCGCGTGTGCTTCGCCGCACCCCTCCCTCCCCCTACTTATAGCCCTTAGGCTACGAAGCCGAGGGGGCGGGGCGTGGGATCGTGGGATTAACTGCGCCCGTGACTCCACGACCCCCACGCACTTACCGCGCCTTGAACACGCGTGGGAATCGCAACCGCCCCCCTCGGCACAGCGGATCCGCCCGCGCGCCGAGGCCCGGTATGGCGGGCCTGGCCCGCTGTCACGTCCCATCGGGAGCATGGGGTGGCAGGCTGGCCGGGCTGGCGTGCACCGTGTGGTGTGCCTGTGGCGGGCGGCGGCCCTGGGAAGCTTAGCAGGCATGCCACCTGTTTTCCCGCCTTGGAGTTCAAAATTGACCAACAATCCCGCCTAGTCAAAGCCGACTCCAGTAGTCGGCCCACCGCAAGGCAGATTGAACATTCTCCCAGAGCTCGGTGAGGGGGGAAGCCGCTGAGACTTCGCGGCCCCTCGACCACAGCGCCTCACCGGCTTCGGGGACTACTTTCAGAGTAATGGGCCACGGGTAACCTCACCCGAGTCCCTGAACACATCAAAACTTTGGGTCGGCTTCCACCCGTAATGTCCCAAGCTGAAGCTCCGCCTTCCGGGGGCCGGCTAGCCCAACAGCCGTCCCCTAGAGGACGGCCCACCATCTACAGATGGCACCACGAGCGGCCGGCTCCAGTCAGCCGGCCTCTAGAGAGGACGGCCTCAAGCAGGCGGCTAACTGGTGCCCTTAGAGTTTGTGCCCACATCAAGAGGACCAGATGGGGTGTGGCTATAGTGAAGCCCCTCACCCCCGAATCTTGGGCTTGGTGTGGCCACAGTGCCCCGTATAGGCGGAGATCTCCGCACGGCGTGGCACTGTTGCCACCTTCCCCTGACGTTGCTCCAGACAGGCGGAGCCTTGTTCCCCACGACGGCCTGTCTGTATGGCCCACAGGATGCGGGCCCTACCGGGCAGTGACGCCTCAGAAGACGGCGTGCGCCGAACCAATCGGACCAGGGGATGGCCGGCCTCCAGCAGGCGTCTGTCCCTTCCCTCAAAAGCAAGTGCACCATTAACCTGATGAGACCAGGTGTGGCTACAGTGATCTCCTGCAAGGCGGCAGGACTGTAGCCACACTGAGCTGACCAAGCCCGCGTCATTAGCAGCACTGCTATAGTGAGCAGCCACCAACCAGACCCGCCAGCGGCGGGAGCGGCTTGTCGGCTCCGTACCAGACCAGGCGGCGGGCCCCAGTAGTCGGCGGAGAAGCCGGAGGTCGGAGACGCTGATAGCCAGGCCCAGCACCCGGCCAGATTACCATTGTACCCCTAGGGGGTAGGCCTATATAAACCCCCCAGGGCACCCATGCAAAGTGTTCCCACCCATTAGACCTAGCCACTTCCCTAGAGCAGGAGAGAGCTAGCCTTGCCTTCTCCTGCCTCTAGCATACAGCTCAAGGAGCACCTTTGTATCACTTGTGCCATAGTGATCATGCGGAGACCCCGCAGAGCAGGACTAGGGGTGTTATCTCCTAGGAGAGCCCCGAACCTGGGTAAAGTACGCCGTCATTTGTGTCTACGCCTCATCCCGCTTCCAGGCATCGGGGACGTTCTACTCGATCCCACCATGATAAGCCATCCATTGGCATATGTTGCACCCAACCCCCAAAAGTCATCGAAGTGGACACTTCCGTGATGATAATTTTGGCAATGTCATGGAACACTTCTACGACAGCACAGGTATGACTATCTTGATTTTGTCATAAAATCGTCATGGATGTACATGCATGACAGAAAACGTGACCTACTGTGACAAACACATATCATCACAGAAGTGTATTTTTTTTGTAGTGTCTCATCGGTTGGAGTAGATGATGAGGAAGATCTCGGCTTGAAGTTGCTTGTAGTAGGAGGATGACTTGAGGTCGTCGAAGTTTTCTTGTAACTTGACTTGTCGCTGTTGCTTGTAGAAGGCTTGGTTGAGATACAAGGTATTGGAGTCGTTGAAGCTTGGGTGTTGGAGCCATAGTTCTTGGAAGAGTACTTGGCGTACTTGAAGTCATCTTGCACTTGTTGCTCTGTCTTGGTATCTTGGTGCACTAGCTAGATGAGGTTGGATTAGGGTTGGAAGTTGGCGATCTTCTTGATAGGATGGTTGAGTTCATTCAAAAAATGTGTCATAGTTTTTTTATCATCTTCCGTGAGCTCTTATCATGGCAATCTCCATCTCCTTGTAGTACTCTTCAATAGTCTTTGTTCCTTGCTTGAGGAGTTGGAGTTTCTTGAAGAGGTCGCGATTGTAGTAGGTTGTCACAAAGCGTGCTCGCATGACATCCTTCATTTGAGTCATGTTGTGATGGGTGGCTCGCCTCTTGCCTCGTGGCGCTCAATGACTTGCTCCCACCAAATGAGGACACAAAAAGCGGCTCTGTTGCCGGGGAGGTGGGTGCTTGAAGGTATATCTTTAGATCTTGCAATTGAACCTTTAGTTTCTTTCTTTATCACTAGTTTAGACTATAAAAGATAACTACAAAAAATGGAATTGAGGTTGCCTCATATGCTCCAACTTTTTAATGTCTTTTGTGAAAGGATGGAAAGGAAAATTGTGCTCAAGTGCTAGAAGAAGGAGTCAATAAAATATTTGGCACTAAATATTTGAATGATAAACATGATTGCAATGTTGTTAGTGTGCTTGCTATGAATATTCATGATACTAATGATGATTGCACTAGTCATGATAAAAATGCTTCTTGTAAGCATGTCAAGTTTTGTGGAGTGAATAGAATTTATGAAGACATGCCTTATAGGGATGATAGATTTTGTAAGAAGCATAAACATGATGAAACCAATCGGTGGCTTAAGGTGATAGATAAATTTGCTAGAAAATTATGCTCTCATCATCCCATTACTTGTGAACTTTGCAATAGAGTTGGTCATCTTAATTTTCAATGCATACTTTTTCATGATCGAACGTGACCAAATATTGCAATAACTTGATCACCCTTGAACTTTATAATGAACTTTGTTTATTTTTGGGGTGTGAAGAATTTTCACATAAAAATAGTTGGTTTGAAGCGTTCATATTCACCGACCATGATGAAACTACTCTTAAAGAAATCTATATGTTTTGCATGGTAAATTGCAATGCCTATATTACCAACTATAGAAACATGGGGAAACCAGTAAAATACAAAAGAAATACTAATGAAAGGGTAAAGCTCTTCACTTTCCCTCCTATTGTCTATCATGATGAAACAGGTTATGAGAATGGGCTTCCTATGCAACCAATCTCATCAATAAGGAGCTCCAAAAAGTTGATTAAACCCACACATGATGTGGAGAAGAAAAAGAAAAGACGGAAAAGCAAAGGTAAAAAGGTATCCCTCCCGAATGATGTTGCTCCTATTAATGTTATGCATCACGATAATGAATCAAAAATAAATGTGTAGGATGATATAGTTGATGATGATATTAATTCTTTGTCTTGTGGTACAATGTCTAAAGAAACTGTTGAGGATGATATTGTTATGCCTATTACTCATTCTGATGATTATGATTGGGAAAATAATGATACTTCATACAATCTTGGAAATATTTTTGGCACCAACTTAGAAAATTGTGATGGTAATAATTGATATACTATTGGTGCTATTCATACTATTAATGAGGAGAGTGATTCTTGTTCCCATAAATTGATTGCTCACAAAATCCCTATGCATAGGAAGTGGGTTTGACTTAAATGAGCTATTCATATTTTTCATGATGCTCATGTTATGTTCCAATTCTTATCTTTCATGTGAGCATCATTGAAATCATCATGCCTAGCTAAAAAGGCACTAAAGAAAAGCGCTCATTGGGACACAACCCAATATTTACCCCTACTATTTTTGTGTGTTCACATGTTTAGGCTACTGTTATAATCATGTTATATAGCTTTTGTTTAAATAAAGTGCCAAGTAAAGCCCTTGGGATAGTGTGGATGATAGTTGACTTGATTCTGTGCAAAAACAGAAACATTTGCTTCGAGTCACAGAATTGTTTAAATTCACTGGAGCGCGATAAAATTATGAATTGGTCACAAATTATTGATATACAAATTTTATATGTTGTCCTATTTTTCAGAAATTTTGGAGTTACAGAAGTATACGAAGTTTCCAGATTACTACAGACTGTTCTGTTTTTAACAGATTTTGTTTTCATTGTGTTGTTTGCTTATTTTGATGAATCTATGGGTAGTATCGGAGGGTATGAACCATGGAGAAGTTGGAATACAGTAGATATAACACCAATATAAATTTAGAATGAGTTCAAAATAGTACCTAAGTGGTGATTTGCTTTATTATACTAACGGAGCTTACGAGTTTTCTGTTGAGTTTTCTGTTGAGTTTTGTGTTGTGAAGTTTTCAAGTTTTTGGTAAAGTTTTGATGGACTACGGAATAGGGAGTGGCAAGAGCCTAATATTGGGGATGACCAAGGCACCCCGAGGTAATATTCAAGGACAACCAAGCATCTAAGCTTGGGGATGCCCCGGATGGCATCCCCTCTTTCGTCTTCGTCTATTGGTAAATTTACTTGAGGCTATATTTTTCTTCACCACACGATATGTGTTTTGCTTGGAGCGTCTTGTACGATATGAGTCTTTGCTTCTTAGTTTTCCACAATAATCCTTGCTATACACACCTTTTGAGAGGGACACGCATGAATCGTGAATTTATTAGAATGCTCTATGTGATTCACTAATATCTTTTGAGCTAGGCAGTTTGCTCTAATGCTTCGCTTATATCTTTTTAGAGCACGGCAGTGGTTTTATTTTGAAAAAATTGATGAACTCTCATGCTTCAATTATAATATTTTGAGAATCTCTAAACAACATGGTAATTTTCTTTGGTTATGAATTTAGTCCTAATATGATGGGCATCCAAGAGAGATCTAATAAAAACTTTCATATAAAGAGCATTGAATACTATGTGAAGTTGATTCCTTATGATTGTTTTGAGATATAAAGATGGTGATATTAGAGTCATGCTAGTGAGTAATTGTGGATTGGTGGAAATACTTGTGTTAAAGTTTGTGATTCCCGTAGCATGCACGTATGGTGAACTGTTATGTGATGAAGTCGGAGCATGATTTATTTATTGATTGTCTTCCTTATGAGTGACGGATGTGGGACGAGCGATGGTATTTTCCTGCCAATCTATCCCCCTAGGATCATGTGTGTAGTACTTTGTTCCGATAGCTAATATACTTTTGCAATAAGTATGTGAGTTCTTTATGACTAATGTTGAGTCCATGGATTATACACACTCTCACCTTTCCACCATTGCTAGCCTCTCTAGTACCACACAACTTTCGCCGGTGCATTAAACCCACCATATGCCTTCCTCAAAACAGCCACCATATCTACCTATTATGGCATTTCCATAGGCATTCCGAGATATATTGCCATGCAACTTCCACCATTCCGTTTATTATGACACGCTTCATCATTGTCGTATTTCTTCGCATGATCATGTAGTTAACATCATATTTGTGGCAAAGCCACCATTCATATTTTTATACATGCCACTCTTGAGTCATTGCACATCCTGGTACACCGCCAGAGGCATTCATATAGAGTCATATCTTGTTCTAGTATCGAGTTGTAATTCTTGAGTTGTAAAGTAAATAAAAGTGTGATGATCATCATTATTAGAGCATTGTCCCATGTGAGGAAAGGATGATGGAGACTATGATTCCCCCACATGTTGAGATGAGACTCCGGACAAAAAATTAAAAAAATAGAAAAGAAAAAAAGCGGTCGAAGAGCCCAACAAAAAAATGAAAATAAGAGAAAAGAGAGAAGGGGCAATGTGTAGCGACCCGATCCCAATGGATCGAAGTCTCTGTCCTTAAGTGTCATCCCTGGATCGGTATGCTGACATACACAATACTCGAGGATTTATAACAGAGTTCAATCACACACTTATTATATCGAGGTCCTCATAAAGAGTATTTGTTACATAAATATGGCTGAAGGCCAACTAAAATATAACTGCGGAAGCTTCGAAGGTAAATGAGTCCATCAACTCCACGGCAAAACTGAGTGCATGACAACGACCTAGCGCACCTTAATCTTCGTCGGAAAACTCTGCAACATGAGACGTTGCAACCGTGTAGGTCAGCACATGGAATATGCTGGCAAAGTCACACTATAGAGCAATGAATGAAAAAGACTATATCTATATGCATATTTGGCAGGTGGAGGCTCTAAGTTTAATTTTTGCATAAAGCTAGTTTTTCCCTACAACAAAGGAATAAGTTTTATTTACTACCAAGTTTATGCCATTATCGAGAAGGTTCCTCCAACTCAAATCCCAAAATTACCAAGTATAAATAATAATCCCAAATTCTTTAATTAAATAGAGTGATGAGATCCGCCAATAATTCACTTCCTGATACTCAAAGTTGTCCATAATTGGGGACACGACTAATCATGATTAGTTTGTACACTCTGCAGAGGTTTGCGCACTTTTCCCCACAAGACTCAACCACCTCCATGATAGGAAGATCGAGACATAGCTTTCTGAAGTATTTCCTCCAAACCCTGGGTAGACCGGTACACCTACTTTCCCCTACATCAGCTAGTCTACCACGGAAAGAGGTCACACAACTTACTCAACTATGACAGAGCCCATAATGGCTTGTGGCCGCACACGAAAGTTTCTAGCCATGAAATTGTATGATCCCTTTGAGCCTGGGAGGCGGAGCTAGGGTAATCACATGGGTACTCCGGGATTCCCTTGGGCAAGCACTGGTTTCTCCAGGTGCCCCAAACAATCCACCTAGATGTGTATTAAAGTTGCCACCTTAATTTTCCCTTAGTTATTATTACTCTCACAACTTTCATGAATCTCACATACCAATCCCCATCTACGAGCATGGGTAAGCAATTTATGAGCATAATGTATATTCCCGGGGTGATCAAAGGTAATAGGTTCCTACCTCATGAACTACATAGCAAAACCACATGTTCCCAATCCTACTTATGCAATCTTTGAGGGTGAAACTAATGCATTGTAAAACTAGGTATAAAAGAGTATGATCAAAGTATAACTTGCCTTGCTGACGGTCGGTAAACCCTAGAGATTCGTAGTAGCAAGCTTAGCACTCCGGATAATCTAATGAAGCAAACAATAACATACATAAACACACAAACAAAGAACCAAAAGGGAAAGCAAAGAAAAGACTTATGAAAACTCCAAAAACAACCAAATAAAACTTCTGTACAGCACAAAACTTTAACAGTAGCAAAATTGTGTGGTTTTGATCTTAACATAAGGTACAAGTGATGAGCTTCGATTTGCAAAAAGAATCACTCACATCGCAGTTATGAAACTCAAATTATAGCCAAACAAAGTTTAAATCAGATCTATACAAATTCAAATTTTAAAACTTTCAAAAAAAAATATTCTAGATTGGATCTCTGCATAGAGGTGATCATGATGAAGAATTTGGGGTTGGTTTCATTGAATTTGGACAAACGGTTTAGAAATTGTGCTAATTTGAAAAATAGGGACTGATCTGTAAGAAAATTATTCGCTACTAGGTCCTCGGCTACGAAACAGAAAACTAAAGGACAACCGTCCACTACAGAAGCTTAAGAAACGAAATTGTTCGGTACCGAGGCTAAACTAGTGAACGTTCACTATCTAACGGATACCGGTTCGAAAAATAAAAAAGTAGATCGATCTAATCCTAACCGTAGAAGTGAGATCGGACGGACGGGCAGCTCCGGTGGCGTACCGCGATGGCTGGGGTCATCGGCTTCGAAGAAGATAGCGGCAGCGGCTTGGGCTTCAAACGGGGCAGCGTCTCTGGTGGTCGGCGGCTTCTGGTGGAGGCACGGGAAGGTGCGGCGCGTCGAGGCGAGTCCGATGGTGGTGGCGGTGTCAGTCGAGGGTGGCGGTGGAGCGCGGGGCAAGGCGGCGGAGCTGCGACGGCTTGAGATTCGGCGGCGGCTGCTGCTCCTTTGGGAGGAGGAGAGACGGCCGGGGTCGGGACTATATATAGGAGGGAGGGACGGCTGCTTGGAGAAGGGGCAAAGCCAAGGCGGCGAAGAGACCGACTCGGCCACGGCGTCCGGAGGCGGCACGGCTGCTGCGTCGTGCTCGGGCGGAACTCCGCCCGGAGTCAGAGGCGAGCGGCGCTGGGCTAGGCCGGGGCCTGGCTAGTGAGCTGGGCCGGCCAAGTTTGGCGGGAAAAGATTTTTTTTAAAACATTTTCCAGAATAAGAAATATGAAAACTATAATAAATATATCTAAAAAATAACAATAAATTCACATATACTTAGGGCCTTATTATTAACATTGTGAACATTTTTCTGGACCTAAATGCCTATTTTAAAAAGATAGTGCTAATAAAACTTGCTTAAAATAAATATTTTTGCAAATAAAACCAAATAAATATTTTGATTCAAAATTCAATTTCCAATATTTCTTTTCTGTTTTTGAAGAAGTCCTTTTATCTCCTCTCTTTACTTTGACTTATTTTAAAATATTGGAATCGAAAATTGAAGAAAATCAAATTTGATCCAAACCCCACTTTGGAAAATAAAACATGGGTCTTTTTTTGAAAAAATTCCAACTCTCTCATTTGGTCCTTGAGTTGCTTAAAATTTCTTGGATCAATATTCAAACAAAACAGATGAAGGCAAAATGCATAAATCATGGATGCATATGAACACTTATTTATAGATCATTCATATGTAGCTGTTCGCCTTGTCCGCACCCCACTCGATGCCAACGCGCTAGTTGCTAGGCTCAACCGCCTCGTTGGCCCAAGTGTCCATCTAGGCACAGTAGAGGAACATGGCCAACGCATCATCAAGCTGGTGATCTCCAATGAAATAACCAACTTGCAGCTCGAGATTGCGCTCCAGATGTACCGCGAGCGTGTACCGCTTGGACGAACGCATGCACAAGTTCAAGTAGAGCCAAGAGCTACCGTAGACAAGGGCTGCTGGTCATGGACGCGTTTTATGTTGTTGAGTCGTTTTGACGTGTATCGCTATGTATTCACAACAATCATAATATTACTCTGTTTATTGTTCTGTTTCAATGTGTGTACTCTATTTTCCGTTCTTATAAGTTATGTTTCAATGTGTGTGTGTGTCTCTATATATATATATATATATATATATATATGCTTTCCATTCTGTATATGTGGATAATAATAGCTAGATACAAATTAGTATCACAACAGATAGAAAATGGAATTCTTGATTTATATTAATTGTTCATTAGTTAATCATGGAATATATATAATATCATCACATATACATGACGATCCTTAACTATTATGTACAATGCATAAAAATGAAAACGAATAATACTAAAACTAATAATCCTTCCTTACGGTGGCAGTATTCCGGTTGCCCCTCACCAGTAGCTCCCTGGTGCGCGGCGTCTTCGTAGCGCGGAGGCAATACTCCGCCTCCTTTGCCTCACAATGCTTGACATACTGATCTGCCTCTTGTTGGCGGATGTGCATGAACGATCTTGCCATTTCATTGGGCGCCCACCGGAGCTCCTCGTCGATGGCACGCTGGAGCTTATCGGCCCACCTCCATGCAGCGGTAGAAAAAGTTTGAAGGCCATAAGAGGAAGCTATCGTCGGTTCGTCATCAAACATGCATTGTTCCTTCTTGGAACCACGAGCCTTCCAGTGAGTTGCTCCGGTTTGTGAGGCGTGTGTGTCCAAACTTTCGTCAAACAGGATAACTTTTTACCACAACATCTTGGTGCCATGCCATTACGTCAAGCAACGTTTCATGTATTTCTGATCATTTTTTATTTTTTTGGAATTTAAATACCATGGCACTCCATGCTTGTGTCCAAGCCGCAACACCAATATATTTGAAAATTCCTTCCAATTTACTGCACAAGGAATTTACTCGTACACAAGTACACATATATGATTTTTGAAACTATTATGGTTAGCTATTGCATGTACATGTACTTCAAATTTGAATTACGGTCATTAAAAAATCACTTAAATGTCTTAAAAAGGTCAAATGACCCCTGCAATTTTGCAATTTTTCAAATTTTGACATGACAGTTGTATTAGTGCATGTTAATGGTAGAAAAGGTTTGAAGGCCATAAGAGGAACCCATCGCCGGTTGGTCATCAAACATGCATTGTGCCCTCTTGGAACCACGAGCCTTCTAGTGAGTTGCTTCAGTTTGTGAGGGGTGTATGTCCAAACTTCGTCAAACAAGCCAATTTTTTTACAACACCATCTTGGTGCCATGCCATTACATCAAGCAAGGTTTCATGTATTTCTGATATTTTTCTGAATTTAAATGCCATGGCACTGATGCTTTGTGTCCAAGCCATGACACCAAAATGTCTGGAAATTCCTTCCAATTTACTGCACATGGAATTAACTCACACACAAGTATTGAAATATGATTTTTCAAACCGTCATGGTTAGCTGTTGCATGTACATGTAGTTCAAATTTGAATTACGGTCATTGAATGGCTAGAAAATCACTTAAATGTCTTTAAAAGGTCAAATGACCCCTGAAATTTTTCAAATTTTGACATGACAGCTGTATTAGTGCACATTAATGGTAGAAAAAGTTTGAAGGACATAAGAGGAAGCTATCGCTGGTTGGTCATCAAACATGCATTGTGCCCTCTTGGAACCACGAGCCTTCTAGTGAGTTGCTCTGGTTTGTGAGGGGTGTGTGTCCAAACTTTCATCAAACAGGCCACTTTTTACCACACCATCTTGGTGCCATGCCATTATGTCAAGCAAGGTTTCATGTATTTCCGATATTTTTTGAATTTTTTGGAATTTAAACGCCATGGCACTCGATGCTTTGTGTCCAAGCAGATACCAATATGTTTGAAAATTCCTTCCAATTTAATATACATGGAATTAACTTGCACACAAGTATACAAATATGATTTTTCAAACTGTTATGGTTAGTTGTTGCACATACATGTAGTTCAAATTTGAATTACGATCATTAAATGGCTAAAAACTCAATTAAATGACTTAAAAAGGTCAAATGACCCTTGAAATTTTCTAGATTTTGACATGACAATTGTATTAGTACTCCAAATTTTCTCGTACATTTAAAACACCATCCGTGGCCACTATACTCCAAATTCGTCTTTCATAGCTAATACAAAATATCAAGAACATCACACACAGTTTGTTGTAGGAACCGTTTGCGATGAAAATTCGTGGGCATATAGTTTGGCCATGCCTCATTTTCGTCACACAAAATGCCCCCATCATGCACAACCCCGATGACAAGTCGAGCAATTGGTTCATACTTTTTAACGCGCTTCAGCTTTTTCAACCCTCACGGAATACATGAGCGCAAGCCATGGATATAGCACTATAGGTGGAATAGAATATGATGGTGGGGGTTTATGTGGAGAAGACAAAAAGGGAGAAAGTCTCACATCGACGCGTCTAATCAACGGGCTATGGAGATGCCCATCAATTGATGTCAATGCGAGGAATAGGGATTGCCATGCAACGGATGCACTAAGAGCTATAAGTGTATGAAAGCTCAAACTGGAACTGAGTGGGTGTGCATCCAACTTGCTTGCTCATGAAAACCTAGGGCATTTGAGGAAGCCCATCGTTGGAATATACAAGCCAAGTTCTATAATGAAAATTCCACTAGTATATGAAAGTGACAATATAAGAGACTCTCTGTATGAAGAACATGATGCTACTTTGAAGCACAAGTGTGGAAAAAGATAGTAACATTGCCCCTTTTCTTTTCTTTTCTTTTCTTTTGGGCGGGCTTCTTTGGCCCCCTTTTTTTATTTAGGCTTCTTTGGCCTCTTTTTTTATGAGGCAATGCTCTATAATGATGATCATCACTATTTTATATACTTACAACTCAATATTACAACTCGATACTAGAACAAAAATATGACTATATATGAATGCCTCCGGTGGTGTACCGGGGTGTGCAATGATCTAGCGTAGCAATGACATCAAAAAACAGACAAGCCATGAAAACATCATGCTAGCTATCTTACGGTCATGCAAGGCAATATGACAATGAATGCTGAACTCATGTATATGATGATGATGGAAGTTGCATGGCAATATATCTCGGGATGGCTATGAAAATGCCATAATAGGTAGGTATGGTGGCTGTTTTGAGGAAGATACAGGGAGGCTTATGTGTGATAGAGTGTATCGTATCACGGGGTTTGGATGCACCGGCGAAGTTTGCACCAACTCTCAAGGTGATAAAGGCGATGCAGTGCAAGAAGAGGCTAGCAATGATGGAAAGGTAAAAGTGCGTATAATCCATGGACTCACATTAATCATAAAGAACTCATATACTTATTGCAAAAATTTATTAGCCATCGAATCAAAGTACTACTACGCATGCCCCTAGGGGGATAGATTGGTAGGAAAAGACCATCGCTCGTCCCCGACCGCCACTCATAAGGAAGACAATCGAAGAAACACCCCATGCTTCAAATTTGTCACTAGCAGTTTACCATACGTGCATGCTACGGGACTTGCAAACCTCAACACAAGTGTCTCTAAAATCCACAACCACCCACTAGCATGACTCTAATATCACCATCTTTATATCGCAAAACTATTGCAAGGAACCAAACATATCATATTCAGCGATCTACAAGTTTATGTAGGATTCTATGACTAACCATGTGAATGTCCAATTCCTGTCATCTCTCTAAATAGATATAAGTGAAGCAAGAGAGTTTAATTCTTTCTACAAAAGATATGCCCACGCTCTAACAAATTTAAATGAAGCAAAAGAGCATTCTAAAAATGGCGGTTTTCTATGTGAAGAGAAACAGGCAATCCAAACTTCAAATGGTATAAGTGAAGCACATGAAGCATTCTATAAAGCCATACTCAAAAAATTTAAGTGAAGTGCAATGAGAATTCTATAAATCAACAAAGGACTATCTCATACCAGCATGGTGCATAAAAGAAAAGTGAAAACTAAATGCAAAAGACGCTCCAAGACTTGCACATATCGCATGAACGAAACGAATCCGAAAACATACCGATACTTGTTGAAGAAAGAGGGGATGCCTTCCGGGGCATCCCCAAGCTTAGACACTTGAGTCTCCTTGAATATTTACTTGGGGTGTCTTGGACATCTCCAAGCTTGAGCTCTTGCCTCTCTTCCTTTTCCTCATATCGAGACCTCCTCGATCAAACACTTCATCCACATAAAACTTCAACAGAAAACTCGGTAAGATCTGTTAGTATAATAAAGCAAATAACTACTCTAAGTACTGTTGCAAACCAATTCATATTTTGTTTTTGCATTGTGTCTACTGTAACATAACTTTTTCATGGCTTAATCCACTGATAGAAATTGATAGATTCATCAAAACAAGCAAATTATGCATCAAAAACAGAAGCTGTCAAAAATATAACAGTCTGTAGCAATCTGAACATTCACCATACTTATGGTACCCCAAAAATTCTACCAAAATTAGAAAAAATAAACAATTTGTACAGCAAGACAGTGCAAAAGGAATCAGAACCCTTTGACGTTCCAGTAAAAAATGTAAAATCGCGCACTACAGCCAAAGTTTCTGTCCTACACCATACAAACCAACAAGTTTCTGTCTAGCATATGGAACTCCGGGTGATCTTGTGGATGAGTACGTACGTATGAGTGAGTCCACATGTCTCAAATCAATGTACAATTTCTGCAAGGCCGTGGTGGCAGTGTTTGACCCCGAGTAACTGAGAGAGCCAAATGTCGCAGATACAACCCGGTTGTTGGCGACCCTTGCAAATAAATGCTTTCCAGGAATGCTTGGGAGCATAGATTGTATGGATTGGAAGTGGAAGAACTATCCATTTGCTTGGCAGGGGCAGTACAAGGGGCATGCCAAAGGTTGAACTGTCATACTAGAAGCCATGGCTTCACAAGATCTTTAGATATGACACTCTTTCTTCGGTATGGCTGGTTCTCACAATGACATCAATGTGCTTCAGCGTTCTCCAGTGTTCCTAAGGCTTTCAGAAGGCCACTACCCAAAGGTCGAATTTGAGATCAATGGTCACCATTACAAGGGATACTAACTAGCTGGCGATATTTATCCTGAATGGTCAATTCTTGTAAAGACAATATGAAGAGAAGAGACGGAGATTTGCCTAGCAGCAAGAGACTACTAGGAAGGATGTGGAGCGTGCTTTTGGTGCGCTTCAATATCAATGGGGTATCATTTGGCCCCTGCACTAACATGGAGGCTGGAGCACCGAGAAGCTTTGGGAGGTGATGACTATTTGTGTGATCATACACAACATGATCGTCGAGGATGAGCACGATGACTACATCTACGGCAACGGCCAAGGGTTTCAATATCAGGGTGAAAATGTTATGTCTGAGCACCAAGAACCGACAATGTTTGACAATGTTTGAAGAGGGTTTGAATATCAGGGTGAAAATGTTATGTCTGAGCACCAAGAACCGACATTGTTTGAAGAGTTCACCCAATTCCATCGTGGAATTCATGATTGGCATACTCATTTCCAACTCCAAAACGTCTTGGTTGAGCACACTAGCCAGTTCTTTTGGTAGCTTCTAGAATAAGCTGCAAAAAGTTGCCCCCTACCCAGCTTATTCTAGAAGCTCAACCAAATTTATTATTTTAGAAGCCTAGTAGTTAAGACTTGACTAGTAGGATTCTAAAAAGAAAATTTTGGTTGGGCTTCTAGAATAAGCTGGATAGGGGGCAGCTTATTCTGGAAGCCCAAAAAAGCTAGCAAAAGAACTAGCCCAAGCACATGTGAAATCACATTGACAACCAGTAGATATATTGGCTCATTTTCTTTCCATGCATTCAAGACAATTGCGATTGGGCTGTAAAACTATTTGATTGCGTTTTTATTCAAATTTGAAACTATTTGCAATGTTTAACTTATTTGTGTCAAACTATTTGCAATGTGCAATGTTCAGTTCAAAAGGTGTCTACATTTGGCCTCTGGTCGGTCGTGGCGGACCAGATGCGTCTGCCGCATTGGGCGCACTGCTAAGAAAACAGACGGACACCACCCATTTGCCCGACCAAAACATTTGCCCGACCAAAACGGACAAAATTTGGACAAAACGGACGTCCGTTTGGGGTCACAAGTTGGAGTTGGTCTAAGTTAGTTAAGAGTGATGAACAAGCAGCCATTGGAAAGTAGATGATTCGTATCAGTTTTCCTTACTGTGAGGCGACCAGCGATAATTCATACGCAAGGCTGAAGCAACTAGACTACTATACTTATTTTTTTTTGCGGGGAAACTAGACTAGTATACTAATTTTGACTTGACGTTCTGAAATCGAGAACGAGAGGTCGCAAGTAGAAACGAATGATGGGGTATCCCATGTAAACAGTGCAGCCAAGTGCAAGACCCAGACGATAAGTATGCTTAGCATCACAGGGACTTGAAGTTGTACATGTAGCCCCTCAAGGTGCTGATATCTTGCATCGACTTCATTAGCGTATGGTCCACATAGAGGCTCGATGCAGAAGCACTGCCAAACAAGACATGTAACAGACGAGAATGTTATCACTCGTGAATTCAGAAAAGCAGGTCAAAGGAGGAGAAAGTAAACATACATCAAAGGGCCAAGCGGGAGCCACACTACATCCCATCGGATCATTGGTAACCTGCAGGGGAGAAGAAACAAACATATGACTGAATAATAAGCTCTATGTGCTGTTGGTCAGTAAGGTCATGGCTGGAGCAGCATTAGCCTGATATGCTACGTTCTGAGATAACAAGGATATACGAATTGTTTGTAGGATAACATACTTCAAGAGGTAGTATGTCCAGAAGATGGCAACCGCCATGCCAACATAGAATGAATACCAAATCCACTTCTTGGAGGAGTTGGATGCTTGTAGTAGCCCCTTAACTGCGAATAAGCATGCAAGGGCAGCTATCCAATCTGCATTACTCACAATCATACATCATTGAGTCATAGCAGAGAGTAACATATGTGTGGTATCATGCAAACTTTCATTTATTTAGATGTAGACTCATTTTGTCTTGGGGTGTGTTATGTTACAGTAACATATTAATGTTGCCACAAACACCTCATTAACTAGTTAACACATAAGCAAACTTACCTTGGGATGCGCTATATTACTACTACCTCCGTCTAGGTGACTAAGTCATTCACGTAGTTCTAGGTCATCAATTTGAGGAATTAAATGTGTTATATGTCATGAAAAGTATATCATTAGATTTATACACGGATGTAGTTTCTAAATATATATTTTTTGTCACATATAATACATATTTAGATAGTTAAATTGTCAACCTAGAACTACGCAAATGACTTATTCACCGAGACGGAGGTAGTAGCTAATTACTCCCACTATGAGGTTGGTCGTAATGGGAGTGTCATAGCTAGTATCATGCATGCCGACTAGGCAATTTTGATGAGGTGACGCATAATTAAATGAAAAAGAGACGGCTGAGGATCATATCATGATACCGTATCATAATAAATGTTATGCTAGTATGTGTCATGCATGTCACTAAATAAAGTACTACTCCCTCCGTTCCAAAATAATTGTCTTTCTAGTCATCTCAAATGGACTACAACATACGGATGTATGTAGACATGTTTTAGAGCGTAGATTCACTTATTTTGCTCCGTATGTAGTCACTTGTTGAAATCTCTAGAAAGACAATTATTTAGGAACGGAGGGAGTATATGATACTAATGTATGGTACTATATGATACTAATGTATTGTACTATTCTTTAGGGAGGTAGCACTATATGCATGATACTAATATATGATACTCCCCATTACGACTAGCCTGACCAGCTTTAGTAACATATTTTGTTCCAGATGCTTTGGAATAAATACTACTCCCTCGGTCCCTCCGATTCAAATTAATTATCGCTGCTTTAATACAACTTTAGTACAAAATTGTACTAAAGCAGCGACAATCATACGGATGAGAGGGAGCAGCAAATAAGCCTACATGAATGAATTGATCATAACGGTACTGCCAGGCGCACCAGATGCAATCTTTCCTGATATCATCCTTTTACTTAAAAGGAACTTACACTACCAATGACAGCAGAAGAGGGATCTGTGTTTTAGATGAACTGATGCTCACCTCAAACTCTCTCCCTGCCATGTTTGCAATGGATATTCTTATTGTGGGGTGCTGGCACATTTGGATGCAGAGAAACTCCAAGATATTCAACGCCCCAAACCCATCAATTCAGTCTTGGAGGTTTTTAATCAGATATGACTTACAACTTGTACAGATAAGAGTCAAGAGCAAGTACAAGGAAGGTTTCAGTCATCGGATAGTCACATTTGATTTAGACCAATTGTTACATATGGATTTCCCTAGAGCTGGAAACCTTCATGAACTTTTTTTGCTGTTGTTAGCTTTGTACATATTTTCGATATAAATGAAAATTACCGTACAACAACTGTACTACGGTTTTCAGATTAAAAAAATGAGCTTACTAAAACCTCAATGGAAAGGTAAAAAAACATTTGAGGGGTGTTAGCTGTAGATTGGTGGCAATAACAAGCAAAGCTGTCAGGCCCACTACCGCCCCAGGCCCTTCCCTCGTCAAGCACACGGCCTCGCTCGGGGCCCGGCCCGCCAGGCGAAGGAAGCCCAACCCGAGGAACCAAGGACCAGAGTGGGTGTGACCTAACCAGCTACTTAAGGTCACACGCACAGGAGCGCAAGGCATCCAGTGGATCACGGCACCCGGCGGCGGCGGCTCTCTGTTCCTCTCCCTTCCCGATCCCCTTTCCCATTCGTGTACCACTGCTTGTAATCGCCACCTGATACTCGAATTCGTGAGCAAGTGTAATAGATTGTGTGATATACTATCTAGGTGTTAACATCTGGTATTCAGAGCCACTGATCCGCGTCCTGGCGCACTTGATCGAGACCAGGCTGCACAAGTCGATCAAGGACCGGATCTCTGCCATGGAGCCGTCTTTCAAGGACTACTTCGACAAGCTCACGGGCTCCCTCGACGCAATCCACGCCGACATCCGCAGCCACACCGCCAAGCTCGACGATCTGGCCCAGTGGCGGCCGGATCTGGAGAAGCGCGTGGACCAGCTCGCGGTCGCGGTCGCCGAGCTTCAACAGACACGACCGGCTCCGACTACAGAAGGGCAGCCCGCGGCGGCACGCGCGCCGCCGCCACCTGCTCCACCGGCGCCTCTGCGTGACCACGTCGGCACCAGCAAGAGCGCGGAGGGCGACGCCCTCGGGTCGATTGACCACGGCATCGACGTTCTACCACGGGGTTTGGCACCGGCGTTCGCGTCGGTGTCCACCCCGGCCAACGGTCAGTCCGCTTCCCTGTCTCCCGCGGCTCTGCCGTCTCCTTATGCGCATGCGAGTCAGCTGCTCGTGGGGATCGGCCAGACGTATCGATCGATTGCGTTTCCGCAATTCTCTGGTGAGAACCCACGCCTCTGGAAGACGTTATGCGAGCAGTACTTCCATATGTTTGCGATTCAAGAGAGTTTCTGGGTTCCCATGGCCACGCTCAACTTTTCGGGCACGGCCTCAGTGTGGCTGCAGTCGATTTAGAAGAAACTCTCTGAATTTGACTGGGAATCTTTCTCCTCCTTGTTGTGCACTCGTTTTGGCCAAGATCGCCATCAGCTACTCATCCGCCAATTTTACACGCTTGCACAAACAACTGTGGCAGATTACATTGAGCGATTTGAGCAAATCATCAGTCATTTGTCTGCTTATTCTGATTCCACCATCCTTATTATTATCTCACTCGTTTTGTGGAGGGGCTTCGAGTGGACATACGGGCGATTGTGCTGGTGCAACGACCGCCTGACTTGGACACGGCATGCGCGCTAGCACTGCTGCAAGAGGAACTAGCTGACAGCGGTACATGGGAGCGGCCCCATCAACCCACCACGGCTCGGGCGGCGGACCTGGCGACGCGAGCGCATGCGGGCATACGCATGCCGCTACCGCCACCACCCCCACAGGGGCGGCCTCCTACGACACTAACTGCGCCCGAGCGCCGGACCGGCGACACTAGCTGCGGCGACGGCTCCAAGATCAAGGCGCTGCACGAGTATCGGCGAGCCCGTGGGCTTTGCTTCAAGTGCGGCGAACGCTGGGGGCAAGACCACACATGCCCCACTAGCGTGCAGCTTCACGTCATCGAAGAACTGCTGGAGCTCTTCGGCATGGACGGGAGCGAGGAGCTTCAGAATGCTCCCCTCGAAACAGTGATGGCAATTTCAAGGCAAGCCCTCACGGGTGGCACTCCTTCAAAGGCCATCAAACTCCAAGCGTGGCTCCAAGGTCGCGCTATCTTGCTCTTGGTGGATTCTGGCAGTTCAACATCCTTCATCGACGCCCAATTGGCAACCTCTCTGTTAGGGGTGACACCCCCTCGCCAGACCTTGCCGAGTCAAGGTAGCCGATGGGGGTGAGCTTTGCTGTGTGTCTCACATACCCAAGTGCCGTTGGTCTATTCAGGAGCAGGAGTTCATCACTGATATGAAGATTCTTTCATTGGGCGCTTACGATGCAATTTTGGGCATGGATTGGCTCGAAGAGCACAGCCCCATGAATGTGGATTGGCGCGGCAAGCAACTTTGGATCACCACTTCGGCAAGAACCGTGCACCTTCAGGGTCAGGTAGAGGGAGTTGCAAGTTGCACGGAGATCAACAGCATGCAGTTGTAGTCTCTGCAACGACAGGGGGAAGTGGCACAGGTAGTGCAATTGTATCAGGTCTGCGAGTCCGATGAGATCTTCACCCCGACCCCAAGCAACATCCAGGCAGTAATTGATCAGTTCAAGGACATCTTTGAAGAACCCAAAGGCTTACCACCAAGGCGCGCGTGCGATCACCGCATCCCACTCATGCCCGGAGCACAACCGGTGAATTTGAGACCCTACCGTTACAAACCCGAGCACAAGTCAGAAATTGAGAAACAAGTCAAGGAGCTGTTGGCTCAAGGCATCATTCAAAAAAGTCATAGTCCCTTCTCGTCACCGGTGATTCTGGTCAAGAAAAAGGATGGAACATGGCGGCTTTGCATCGATTACCGTCACTTGAACGCAATGACAGTGGTGGGCAAGTACCCAGTGCCGGTGATCGAGGAGTTATTGGATGAGTTGCATGGTGCTCGGTGGTTCTCTAAGATGGATTTACGTGCAGGCTACCATTAGATTCGTTTGGCAGAGGGGGAGGAGTACAAGACAGCCTTTCAAACCCATACCGGTCATTTTGAGTTCCTGGTTGTCTCCTTTGGTTTGGCTGGGGCGCCGGGCACCTTCAATGGGGGTATGACAGAAACCTTACATCCGCTTATCAGAGTGTGTGCTGGCATTTTTCGATGACATCTTTGTCTTCAGCAAGACTCTGCAAGACCATGTTCAGCATCTGCAACAAGTGTTCAGCCTGCTCCGGCGTGACCAATGGAAGGTGAAGATGAGCAAATGTGCCTTTGGTCAGCAGCGCATATCTTATCTGGGACATGTCATCATAGCGGAGGGGGTGGCCACGGACCCTACCAAGATTCAGGCAGTTCGCGATTGGCCAACTCCAACAAACGTCAAGGAAGTTGGCGGTTTTGGAGTGCAGCGAGTTACTATCGGCGATTCATGCGTCGATTTGGAGTCTTGGCTCGACCTTTGTTCAATCTCTTGAAGAAGGGCTCTCCTCGTCTCGCGGGTATGACACCGAGCGAGCTTTCAAGTGCTCAGCGAGGATTGATCTCGGCACGGTCTTTGGCACTACCCAATTTTCAGAAACCATTCACAGTCGAGACGGATGCGTGCGACGTGGGCATCGGTGCCATTCTACAGCAAGATGGGCATCCAATCACATTCATGAGCAAATCGCTCTGTCAGAAATACCGCGGGCTGTCCACATATGAGAAGGACTATCTCGCAATCATTGCGGCAGTCGATCAGTGGCGTCCCTACTTGCAGTCGGCAGAATTTGTGATCAAAACAGATCAGCGCAGCTTGGTTCACCTGCAAGAACAGCGGTTGGTTACTCCATGGCAACAACGGGCCTTCACTAAACTCCTCGGGTTGCAGTACCGCATTATCTACAACAAGGGGTCGGAGAACGGAGCCGCTAATGCTCTTTCTAGGTTGCCCAAAGCAGAAACGCTGTTTGGGATCTCCTCTTGTCAGCCAGCATGGCTTGAAGATGTGCTCACAAGCTATAACTGCAACCCGCAAGCCCAAAAGCTTTTGGAACAATTGGCAATCAGACCTGACCCCAAAAATCGGTTCACCCTAGCGCAGGGCATCATCCATTTCAGGGATCCTATATGGCTTGGAGGCAGCACAGAGCTACAGCAGAAAATTATGATAGCCTTCCATGACAGTCCAGTCAGAGGGCATTCCAGGTTCCAAGTGACCTATAAGCGTATCCGCAGGCTGTTTGCTTGGCCGAAGATGAAGACTCACATTGAGCAATATGTCAGGTGCTGTCAAATATGCCAACAAGCGAAAACTAAAAGGGTGGCATCGCCGGGGCTGTTGCAACCTCTCCCA
Source organism: Aegilops speltoides (assembly GCA_021437245.1). Taxonomy (NCBI): domain Eukaryota; kingdom Viridiplantae; phylum Streptophyta; class Magnoliopsida; order Poales; family Poaceae; genus Aegilops; species Aegilops speltoides. Next base: position 271,514,007 of record CM038143.1, on the reverse strand, counting down.
GTACCACAAGCCTCGTGGGATATGATAACAATGGACTTCATCGATGGATTGCCTCAATCAGGTCAGCATAACTGCATCTGGGTTTTGGTCGATCGGATGACTCGTTTGCCCATTTTCTACCTCTTGCCCACCCATACACCGCTTCTCGCGTGGCCCTGCTGTTCATGCAACGCATCTACCCGATTCATGGGTTTCCTCATGCCATTGTCTCTGACCGGGATCCGGTTTTCACAAGCCACTTCTGGCAAGAGTTGTTTTGCTATGCCGACACTGAACTGCGCTTGAGCACCCTCAACCATCCCCAGACGGATGGGCAATCTGAACGAGTGAACCAATGCCTCGAAACCTTCCTCCGTTGCTTTACTCACGCTTGCCCAAAGCGATGGAGTCATTGGCTTCCCCTCGCTCAGTTCTGGTATAATTCTTCCCCCCACTCTTCCATTGGCATGACTCCTTTCAAAGCCATGTTTGGGCATGAACCCCGACATTGGGGGATTACTACCACTACAGCGTACTCAATGCCGTCACTTCACTCCTGGTTGGACGAGCGCGCCGTCATTCAGGATTTGCTGCAACAGCATTTGCAGCGAGCTCGGCTTCGCATGAAGCAACAAGCTGATCGGAAGCGATCTGAGCGCAGTTTGGAAGTGGGTGACATGGTGTTTCTGAAACTTCAACCTTATGTCCAGACGTCAGTGACGAAACGAGCTAATCAAAAGCTCTCATTTCGGTTCTATGGTCCTTTTCCCATCATCAGCAAGATCAACGAGGTGGCGTATAAACTGGAGCTGCCTCCGCAAGCCAAAATCCACCCCGTCTTTCACGTTTCCATGCTGCGCCGCGCGGTGCTCCCAGGTACGCCAGTCGAGCCAGTACTTCCTGTTCTCTCTGATGTGCCAGTTGTGCCTCAAGCCATCCTCGACACACGCTGGAAGCGCAAGCAAATGGTCGAACAAGTGTTGGTGCGCTGGTCGGATCGAACCAAGATCGGCGACACCTGGGAAGACAAAAAGGAGCTACAAGCACGTTTTCCGGCGGCCGAGGCTTGGAGTCAAGCCTCCTCTCGAGAAGGAGGGGATGTCAGGCCCGCTACCGCCCCAGGCCCTTCCCTCATCAACCACACGGCCTCGCTCGGGGCCCGGCCCGCCAGGCGAAGGAAACCCAACCCGCGGAACGAAGGACCAGAGTGGGTGTGACCTAACCAGCTACTTAAGGTCACACGCACAGGAGCGCAAGGCATCCAGTGAAACACGGCACCCGGCGGCGGCGGCTCTCTGTTCCTCTCCCTTCCCGATCCCCTTCTCATTCGTGTACCACTGCTTGTAATCGCCACCTGATACTCGAATTCGTGAGCAAGTGTAATAGATCGTTCGTGTGATATACTATCTGGGTGTTCACAGAAGCCCCTGGTGATGCAGGGACCTGATATCGGACATATATAATTCAGTCGCTTTCACAAAAGTAAGATGCAATGTTATTACCTTGAGCGAGTATGAACTCTCAGTGTTTAAAGTTTGAATAATGTAACATGCAGACACTGTGTAAGCTGTTGTGAATGTTGTATGCAGAACAATGCCTTGCAACGATGTCTTGTTTATGCTACCAGCTGTAAATATTCAGTAACCACTGTTACCTGCAACGATGACCATCGGCGAAGGCAAATCTTCCATAAAGTAAGCATGGTATCGCTGTTCATTTGCGCAGAATGAGTCAGACAACAATACATTAAGACATGATCGTTCCAAAATAAATTCACTAATACATGCAACATACATCATGATTTCGGGGATTATGATGGTTAAGCACTGTTGTACTAGTGAATGTTTTCAGAGTGTAGATAAAATTACAGAGCACTAATACATGTGCTATTAAAGAAAACTCTGTTATTTCAATGGACAAAATCCAACTAGTAGCTGCTACCAAACCCCAATCCACACAAAACTGACTTACGACGTATACTGCCAAATGCCAATGCTAAGCTCTACACCAGTTGAAAGTGGCATTGAACATTGGATGAAATCATCACTGATAAAAAGTGAACACCATGTAAAGAATTAAGATAATAGCCTCAAGCAACTAACCAGCTCCCAGGGAGACCAGGCATGGTGGAAACTGGAGTAGACGAGGAAGACCGTGTAGCTCAGGAGGAATCCCGCAAAGACGTGCTGCCCAATCAAGAAGCAACGGCTTAGTGTGAGAACCAGATCAAACTAAATAGAACCATTCCCCATGGCAAGACCTCCAAACCCTAAGTCGAACGGGTCGGTAATTGGCGGCGATACGTACCCTCCAACGGCGGCTTTGGTGCACCTGCTTCTGCTCCAGGGAACGGACTAGCTCCTCCTGCTCTGCGCGCAGATCACAAGGACGACAACAAATGCGAAAAGGGGTTCAGGAAATCGGGGGTGGCTGGAATCCAAGCAAAAGGGTGGGAGGAAAGGAGGTACGCACACGATGGTACATGCCTTGGGTGTCCATGGCGACGAGATCGTCGGCGTCATCGCTGCCGTCCCGCCGCTTCCACCATCTCCTCGTAGTCATCGCCGTCCGTCCTCCGGCCTGAAATCTATGCAGAGTTCCGGCGCACTGTTTCAGTTTGGAATGCAAAGCATCTATGACCCCTTCCTAGAAGGGGAGGGCTAAGGCCAACTTCGATGCACGACCCCATTTTGTCCGGCGCGTGATGGACGTGCCCGACATAAATCATGGCTCGCGACAGCGTACGGACGTCAGTCCGCCTTTTGTCCGCCGTGGATCTATTTATGACTTAAATTTAGACCGTGTTTGTATTGACCAAAGTTTTAAATAGCGCGCTAAGCCTCTTAGCGGCGGACCTCTTCTAAATGCTATAGCGTGCTATAGCGATGCTATAAGGCGCTATTTAAAATGTTTTCTCATGTGTTTGGACAAAAGACCCTTAGCGCAAGACCTCTTTTAAACGCTATAGCGGGCTATTTAAAACCATGGTATTGACACAGACATGACACAGACGAGCGGGACGCCCGCAACCTTTTTCTCCCATGGCCTGCCCATCGGGGACACGACGCTTCCATTTCCTCCTTCTTTCCCAAAAGCCCTCCCGCCCCTTCCCGCTCCATGGCCGACACCCCGCAGCAACCCGCTGCCGCCGTCCCGACCGCTACCTCCGCCTGTCCCACGACAACGAAGAAGAAGAAGCCGAGGGAGGAGATCACGCAGCGGAGCTCTAGCGACTCGACCGAGAATCGACTAAGTGGAGAGCCCAAAGGGCCGCTCAGGCGAACAGGGAAAGCCACTGCCGAGTACGCCCTCGAGGCCGCCACCGCGCAACACAAGGCCACCACTGAGGACAACGAGGCCCTTGTCGCCAAGGCCACGCAGGCAGCGACGACACACACCCTCCTCATGCTAGAGTTGTGCTGAGTCGGAACCCCGATCCTAAGTCACATCGATCTAGCATGTAACACATCATATCATTTTGCGGCCTCATGCACGGTATTCCCACGGGTGCCACCTTACCTGGCCCTGGACCGTTTGCGCCTTTTGGCTCACGTATATGATAGTGTCACTAGCATCCATATGACAAAGAACCCGGGCCGACATGACTAGTTTTAAACCCAAGGTGGCGCTAACTTACAGGACATGCATACATGACCCAGCAACGAACATGCCGATCAGCAACGTATGAACCCAAGTCATAGCAAACTACAAGGACTTAGAGGAACAACGTGTGACATTTCCTCGAAGGGACAGACACAGGAACGAAGAAGGACACATGCCGGCCAGCCTAAGTGTTCCGGAGCAGTAGCAAGCTACCATGGCTCAGCGGAAGCACTAGGAGACATTTCCCATAAGAGAGGCTACCAAGAATAAACAACTAGGTAGTCGGATCCCACACAAGCATTTCAATAACATATACACAATATGCTCGATATTTGCAAATACAACATGGCATCACAACAAAACTCTACGACTCAAAGTATTTATTCAATAGGCTCCGAGGAGCCGGATATTACAAACATGGGTCACATGACCTAACATACAGAGCAAACAGACAACGGAAATATAACATGTCTGAGTACAGACAACTACAAATGAAAAAAGGCTGAGAAGCCTGACTATCTACAAGATCCTCCAAAGGGTAGAAGATCGTAGCTGAGGTAACAAGCTAAACGTCGAAGTCCATGCGAAACTACTAGTGAGACTGAAGTCTCTCTGCAAAAACATAAATTAAGCAAACGTGAGTACAAATGTACCCAGCAAGACTTACATCAGAACTATCTACATATAAGGATGGCAATGGGTAGGGTATGGGCAGGGTAGAACAATACCATACCCATACCCGTATAGTTAGTGGGTACAAAATTCTACCCATACTCGTACCCACGGGTATAAAACTTTACCCATACCCATACCCGACGGGTACCCGTACCCATTGGGTACCCAACGGGTAGAACAAATAGTACACAAGTTGTTCACAATTTTACACTCATTCATAGCACATTTGGCAAAAAATCAAATATCTTAGCTCAATAACAAGTACATGGGTACAAGAGTACTATCAAAATTTATAAATCACAACATACTCATAAGTCAATAGAAGTAGACGAGTCACATGAAAAATTAATGATTAATTGACAACAACTTAACATTATTTTTACAAGTGGGCAGGGTATGGGTATACCCGCGGGTACAAGGCTATACCCGTACCCTACCCATGACTTAACGGGTTGGGTATGGGTACTACCCATGGGTATAAAAGTGTGCCCATACCCTACCCATGCGGGTCTGGCACCACATACCATACCCTACCCATGCGGGTATGCGGTACCATGGTGCCCGCATCCATGGGTAAAATTGCCATCCTTATCTACATATGCATCAGTATCAACAAGGGGGTGGTGGAGTTTGACTGCAGCAAGCCAGCTTTGACTCGGTGGCTATACTGAACTACGACTGCAAGTAACTCTTTTGAGGTGGCGCACACGAGTCCATATATTCACCATATCAATACACCACTATGGATTTGCTCCTGTCTCCTACGAGAAGGCCATCCATAGCACTCACGCTTATCTTACGCATTTTAAGGTATCCACTTTCACTTGTCTATGAACTGTATAAGCAACCCAGTAGTCCTTTACCGCGGACGCAGCTATTCGAATAGATCATATTAACCCTGCAGGGGTGTACTTCTTCACAAACGCTCTCGCCACTTACCGCCATGTACACGTCATGTATCTCGGAAACCTTCAAGCGGAAGCCTGGTGAGGGTGTCGGCCACGACCTAACTAACCACGCAAGTCTCTAGTCCAGGTTTATCGCCTATTTGGGTTCCATCCGCAAGGAGATCCGTCCGGGGTGTCGCTTACAGCCCCAAACGATGTTAGCAGGGTTCCCAAGCCCACCAAACCGGCGACGCTTGGTACACCATGCCACTGCACCTAGTCTGTCCCAAGCCCACCTGTACCGGGTTCCACTTGGTAGACTACTAGCACTACCTACAAACACCAGAAACTAGTTGCAACTCCTGGAAAAAGATCAGGTTGATTAATAAGTCGAGAGGGGTCAAGTTACCGGAACCCAATGTGTGGTAGCAACTGTCTTGGATCACAAACACAGAACTCAGTTCCTGAGGAAGGTTTCAGTGAGACAACCCACCATGTACTCCTACATGGCCTCTCACCGCTACCTTTACCAAACCGTGTCCACACACTTAGCTCTCAACAGTAGGACATGTTTCACAACATTCCAATTCATCCCCGATGAATCAGACCTGACTCAACTCTAAGCAGTACCAGGCATGACAAACAAACATGAATGAGTAGGCACGTCAGGGCTCAAACAACTCCTACTCATGCTAGTGGGTTTCATCTATTTACTGTGTGTAGGATCGAAAGTATGTCTAGAGGGGGGGTGATTAGACTACTTATCAATATAAAAATTCTGCCTTTTGACAAAGAACAGTTTTTGGCAGATTCACAATTATGATCAAGTCAAGCATCACCCTACACATGCAATTCTAGAGTATAGGCAGCGGAAAGTAAATTGCACATGTAGTAAAGAGAGGTGGAGAAGAGCAAACGCAATTTTGGAGACGCGGTGATTTTTCTCGTGGTTCCGATAGGTGGTGCTATCGCACTTCCACGTTGATGGAGACTTCAACCCACGGAGGGTAACGGCTGCTTGAGTCCACGGAGGGCTCCACCCACGAAGGGTCCACGAAGAAGGAACCTTGTCTATTCCATCATGGCTCACGCCCACGGAGGGCTAGCCTTACTCGGGGTAGATCTTCACGAAGTAGGCGATCTCCTTGCCCTTACAAACTTCTTGGTTCAACTCCACATCTCGACGACGGAGGCTCCCAAGCGACACCTAACCAATCTAGGAGGCACCACCCTCCAAAAGGTAATAGATGTTGTAGATGATGATGAACTCCTTGCTCTTGTGCTTCAAATGATAATCTCCCCAACACTCAACTCTCCTCACTTGATTTGGCTGTGGTGGAAGAAAGGATTGAGTGGAAAGCAACTTGGGAAGGCTAGAGATCAAGCTTCATATGGTGGGAGTGGAGCAACTTGATCTCAACACAAGGGTAGGTAGTTCTCTTCTCGAAATGTAAGGTAGGAGTGGTAGTTCTTTCGATGGCTCTCTCCACGAATGAAGAGGGGTGGAGGGGTATAAATAGCCTCCACACAAAATCCAACCGTTACACACATTTGAGCAATCTCGGTGGGACCGAAGTGGACAACTCGGTGAGACCGATAGTTCAAATAATGTGAGCGTTGGGATTTTCGGTGGGACCGAATATACAATCTCGGTTAGTCCGATTAGATGCAATGACACGAGCATGCCGGTTCGGTGGGACCGACTTCATCATCTCGGTGACACCGATTTGATGATGAAGGTTCTGAAGCTTGGCAACTCATGTTTGGTGAGACCGAGTTGAGAATCGGAAAATCCGAGTTTACTAGGGTTTGGCTTATGGCTGAGGTGGTTCATCTCGGTGTGGTGAGTTTGGAATATCGGTGGGACCGAGACTACTTTTGAGTGTCTATGGCGGTGAAAGTTCTTGATAGTTTAGGAGATGTATCACTAAGCACTTGAGCAACGGATCATCATCATAACCTCATCCCTTTTAATAGTATTGGCTTTTCCTATGGACTCAATGTGATCTTGGATCACTAAGCCAAAAATGGAGTCTTGAGCTTTTGCCAATGCTTGCCTTAGCATTTTGGGGGTCCACTTCTTGATCCTTGCCATACCCATATCTTGAACTCTCTGAAATGATTCTCAAGTAACTATTAGTTCAATGATATATATGTTGTTATTAATTACCAAAACCACCCGGGATTAGTTGCACTTTCAATCTCCCCTTTTGGTAATTGATGACAACATATAGATCAAAGCTTCGACAAAGGATATAATCAATGAATAATATAAATCGCTTTGAGAAGTATGTGATAAGCAAGAGCTCCCCTAAATTTGTGCATTATTTAAGATTTGCGTTTGAATGCAAATGCACAATCGATTAGGATCATGGGTCACTCTTCCATGTCACATACATCTTGGTGGAGCGCACAAAATGATAAGAATGAACAGCATGCACCCAATCACCAAGACATGAGTAAATGGTCATACGAGATAGGAATGGCATATGATAAGCATTAAGCACACATTAAAGCATAGTGCGACCAAGCACTCATTAAGGTAGAATCAAGCGGAGTATCAAACACACTGAATGTCTCGAAAACCAAAAGTATCTCAAAGAAACCGCAAAAGAACGAAAGAGCAAAAGCGCAAAGACAACAACACTCTCTCTCTCGAAGCCCTATGATCTATACAATTTCTCCCCCTTTGGCAACAAGTTAACAAAAGTTCGAAAAAGCATAGAGCTAAGCGTCACTTTGTGGACTCTTTGGCGGCTCCGTGCAGGTTGATGTCGAGTGGATATGACGACATCGGCGAAGACTTGGTGATGTCTGTCTTTGGAGGAGTGGACTTTGGAGCTGGAGCTGGAGTAGGAGCAATCTTTGAACTGTGGGAGTCTTTGAAGCTATAGTCTGGTGTCGATCCTTTGGAATAGCGGTGATCGGGATCCTTTGGGAACCGGAGCGATCTGTCGATGAGAATCTGGACTAAGTCATCCTGCAACTCACGCATAAGCTCGCCTTGTCTGCTTTGCTTCCTCAATGTCGCCTCGAGCTTGTTGGCGGTCACTTGTACTTGATCGACTTCACGCCCAGGCGTAGATCTTCTCGTCAACAATCCTCTCTAAGCTCTCCGAGGCTGTTCAATGCTGGCGAGCGTTGTTCAATCCTTTGAGTAACTTCAAGAATTTGCTCTCCGAAACTCTTTGGTTTAGCTGCTGCTCTTCTTCTGCTTCCTTGTCGACTTTGGCTTTCTTAGCAGTGCGATCTTGGCTTGACCTTCAACAGATGTCGGATCCTCCTCATCCATCACAACAACATTGTCTTCATGCTCTGGCTGCAGCGGTAAATGTTCTCTATCCAACAAGAATGTGCCCGTGCCAAACTTGGCATTGATAAGCATCTGAATCTGCGGGACAAATCCACATGACCTTTTACGGTCATTGCAGTCCTCTTAATGGTCTCTACCATCAAGTCCATCACCTTGAAAGGTGCTCTCTCATCAAGTATGTGCAGCATGTTGATAGAGTATCCTCGATCATGCGATCATCTCGATTTGGGCATCAAGGTATGCCTCAAAATGGTATTAGTGGTAGGTAAGCTTTGCTGGAGATGGTAGATCGAGCCGAGCTTCAGATTCCCAAATCCTCTGCTGGAATCTCTTTGTACATGTTTTCATGGATTCATGATTCTTCTTTGGAATCCCATATACATCAATATCATCTTCTCGTTGCCTTTGGAGCATTGAATTTCTGCCCATTCTTCAACGAAGAAGAAAACCTTTGACCTTGATCATCCACATAATCTTTCCATCGGGGTAGAAGTGAGTGTGGCATAAAATTGCATTATCATCTCATCGTTCCAACCTGGTCAATTTCGACCTACAAAATCTGCAACTCCACATGCGGTGAAACTTTCATGCACATGTGGAAAGAAATCTCTGTGCTCTTTTGTGTCAATGTACTTCCAATCAACATATCGGGTGTCTGCGACTATGGGCTTCTTGTCCATTAGCACGGTCTCATAGAAGTCCTGCTTGCTCTCGGTGTGAAATCTGGGATCTCTGCAGTTCTTCTCCTCACGGCATATGGGTTAGTTTGTCTCCATAGCACGAGACCTTTATCTTTCCTTGCCTTCATATCCTCGGCTTGAGGATGAGCATCATTATGGAGTGGCGTTTTGGGCGAAGTTTCAAAAAAGCTGGTCCTTCATCGTCGAGACTCGGTGGTGGCACATCATCCTTGTTCTTTTCGATATTTGGAATGTTTTTGACGGTCCTCTTGGGCTTGGCAAGAGGCTTTCTTTGGAGCTGCCTTAGGTGGAGCAGATTTCTTGGGCTTTGATGTGGCTCCGGCCTTAATGGCATCACCCATGAGCTTGACTTACGAGGAGGAGGCTGGGGTGCTTCCTCATCCTCATCCTCTCTTCTTTGCATCATGCACTATCCTCTTTCTCTTGGTGGTTTTCTTCACTTTGCTTGCATTGCCTCTCCCAAATTCAGCTTCTTAGCAACAGTTGATTGCTTGACTTTCTTTGGTGCCCTCCTTAGATTGTTGATCTTGTTGCTCTTTGGCAACAACCTTCCTTTAGGCTTTGAGGTCACCTCTTCCTCAACAACAAAATCTGAATCCTCATCATCTGAATTCCTCTTCTTTCTAGCTCTGGTGGCTGCAGGAGGCATGCCACTTGGTGTACTCCTCTCACCATCATCGGATGAGCTACTAGGATCGGGACTAGTGCACGCCTCTGGAATGTCGCAATGGGTGTCTCGACTGTTCTCACTATTACGGCATCGACATGGCCGACAACCTATGAATAGATAAGGTGTAGGCAGAGAAGAAGAGTCATCACAAAATGCGAAGTTTTGCAAAAAAATGAGTTCAAATTCTAGTATTAAGTTTTCACAGAAGACATTTCGGTCGGACCGAGTTTAAGGTTGGTGAATCCGAAGTGTTAAACAGAGCTTGGCACACCACTTTCGGTTTGACGAAGTGGGTTTCGTCTGCCGAAAACACTAGGGTTTCACAGAATCTTCATTTTGGTCACACCGATTTTGCACAACTTCGGTTGGACCGAAGGGTGCGAGTAATGGCCATAGGCCAAATCGGTCATACCGAAAATATAAAATCGGTCTCACCGAGATGTGTTCATGAAACTTAACCCTAAAACTTTTACTCGAATCTAGTTCAAACGAACCAATCTGTGTACAGGAGGATTTCAATCGTGGCAAGATACTAGGCAATCCAAGCGTGCATTGAATCGGAGATGGGAGCACGAGTGGGATCAAAACTCACCCTAACTTGGTGGAGTTTTTCTCTGGCAACGGCGCAGAGGAGATGGCCATTGACGGCGACGGAGACTGCGGCGAGGGCGACAAAGCGACAACAATGACGATCCGGAGACCAAGGCGACGGCAAAGGGTGTGGGAGCAAAGCGTTTGAAGGAGGAATCAGCGCGCGGCCCTCGGAATATATACCCCTTCTTTGTCGGTGGGACCGAGTTGTAAAACTCGGTGGCACCGAGATGGATAACTGCTAGGCGATTATGCACTTGCCACGCCGAAAATCACAACTTCGGTTTCACCGAGATGAAAACCTAGATCGATCTAAATGCTTTCGGTTCGACCGAGTTTGAGTGAGTTGGTGCGACCAAATCAATTAGAAGGTTTTGGAAATTAGCCCTTGACGGATCGGTGGCTCAAGTGCTCCTCACCGGAGGGTCCGAAAATGACTTGTTCAAAATTTGTGATGTAAGCATGAATAGAATTTGAGACAAGAAAGCATAGATAGCTAGGGGAGGTACTTAGGCATTCTTGTCCATCCATTTGGTCGAGAAAAATCAAAACGACCAAAACAACAAATGGATGTCCTCGAATGGATAAAATCATGCATCCAACATGCTCACACAATAAGATAGCAAATGAAATATGTGTCAAACATGCACAACCAAAACTCTAGCAACTAACACACAATTTGTCGATGACTAGGTCATCTTTATATGAGTATATTGACTTAGGAGCCAAATGAGAACATTTGATCATAGGTCATACTCATCGTTTAAGCACAAGTGGGGTTACCACTTTTACATAAAGCATTGATGTGTTCACATCATTTGAAGATGCTTTAGCTCAATTTTTTAGAGCAAAGCTCCCCCTAGATGTGAGAACCCTTTTAAAGGGTCAATCTAACCTTGGGTTGTCGTAGAAGACTTCATGTAGATGTTGAAGATGTGGATGCTCAATGTTGATGGAGATCATCAAGAGTTGGGAGCTATCCTTTGGATTGGGCACTTTCAATACCTACATGGGTTAGTCCCACAAGGAACAAACAAGGATATCCATGGACATATATTGAAGTTCACAATAGATGATGTCCATGAAAGCAATGATTACCTTGTCCCTTGACTTACCAACAAGAGGGTTTGTGACTCCATGAACTAGTGCACAATGTGGAAGTTGATTGCACAAGTTTTTGCCAAAATGAATGTGAGTGAAGTATGTTGGGAGTCACCCTCAAGAACTTTCTAGTTCTTCTTCTTGGGATCCACATCATCTTTATGGGAATCCTTGGGGTTGTAGTTGAGCTTGACGAAGTAGAACTTGGCGTTTCCTTGGGAACCCACTTGACCATGGCTTGAGGTGCTTCAACAAATGCATCAATCTCCTCTTGAAGCTTGTCCTTGCCTTTTAGCTTGTGGTCTTGTGGTGGAAGGTCATCTTGAGCTTGTTCCACATTGGAAGAAGTAGGATCATACTTCTCCTTTTGAGGAACAAACTATGGAGTAGGATATTGACCTTCTTCCCACTCAACGCCTTGGCGTTGAACTTTCGCTCAAAACCAATTCCTTGATTCTTCCGATGCCTTCCTTGCTTGCGAACAATTTCCTCAAAGTTCTTGCTTCCGCAAGGCTCTTGTAGACACCTTTCTCTATGATCCCTTTCAATAAACTATTCTCTTGCTCAAGTGTAACTTGGCTTGAAACATTGTTAGTGGAATCAAGAGAACTACTAGAAGCAACAACATTGGATTTAGCATGGTTATTATTCTGCTAGAGGAAGAATTTTTCTTATGCTTGTCATGCTTAGTCTTAATGGGTGGCAAGAAATTAGACAAGAGAAGTCGTTTGGCAAGATATGAAGAACTCTTCTTTGAAGATCGTCATTGATTGCTTTTAGAAACTCATGTTCTTGCTCTAGAGTGATCTTCTCGAGCGTAGCTTCTCATGAGATCTTAGGAGCTCTCTATGATCTTCTTGAGTTGTTTCATGAGCTAACTTAAGAGTGTTTAGTTCTTTAGTTAGACGCTCAATCTCCTTCATAGCATTGTCATTCGACTCTTCTCGACTATAAAGACTACTAGCATGTTCATCGTTACTAGGCTCCTTTGGATTTATCATGCAAGAGCTCATCTTCACCAAGCAAGTCATCCTCATCACTATTGAAGTCAATGAATTCAGGGTGTGATACCTTGGGGCCTTTAGCCATGAAGCATCTTCCAATTCCCTCATTTGGTGAATCAAATAAGTCGTAGGAGTTGGAGTTGGAGGATCGAGAGCAAGACCGCAACACCTTCATCTTGATCTGTAGTGAGTCGGAGTGATAGCTTCCTTCAGATTGATTGTTGGAGTCAGAGCCGGAGACCCATTCACCTACATGAGCTTGATGTTTTCTTCTTGTGTAGCTCCTTGATGACTTGTCTTTCCTCTCCGAATCCTTGCTTCTCCGAGAGGGTCTTCGTTCATAACGATCATCTCTGCTCCTTCTCTCTTTCCGAGGTAACTCATCTCTTGAGCTTCTTCTTCATGGAGATTCTTCTCTTCTCTTGTGGGGAGCCGTACACTCATTTGAGTAGTGTCCGGGTCTTCCACAATTGTAGCAGTTTCGATCACGACTAGAAGATCTCTTTTCATCATATGATCTAGACTTTGAGCTTCTCTCTTTGCCTCTATTCTTGTAGAATTTGTTGAAGTTCTTGACCATTAGGCTTATCTCTTCATTGGAAACTAACTTGTCACTTGAGGTTGTGGGAGCATCACTTGTAGCTTTGTAAGCACCACTTGACTTGTTGTGAAGCTCTTCCTTATCCTTAAGTGTCATCTCATGAGCTACAATTCTTCCAATGACTTCGGTTGGCTTGAGAGTCTTGTAGTTTGGCATCATTTGAATCAAAGTGCACACGGTGTCATACTTTCCATCCAAAGCTCTGAGAATCTTCTTGATGATGAATCGGTCGGTCATTTCTTCGCTTCCTAAGCCGGCAATCTCATTTGTGATGAGAGCAAGCCTAGAGTACATTTCAGCGACTCCTTCACCATCCTTCATCTTGAACTTGTCAAGTTGACCTTGAAGAATATCTAGCTTTGATTCCTTCACGGACTCGGTACCTTCGTGCATTTCAACCAAAGTATCCCAAATCTCTTTTGCATTCTCAAGGCGGCTGATTTTGTTGAACTCCTCGGGACACAAGGCATTGAAGAGAATGTCACAAGCTTGAGCATTGTTTTGCAACATCCATAATTCTTCCGGTGTAAGCCGCGATCCGGAACTTTTCCTTCCTCAAAGAATTCATCTTGCATACCAACACAAATAATGCCCCATGCGGTGGGTTATGACCAAGAATATGCATTTTCATTTTATGCTTCCAACTAGCAAAATTTGTACCATCAAAGTAAGGACCTCTCGAAAATTACCCTCACTAGACGCCATACTCTCCTAGGTTGTGAAACCAAGCTTATGGAGTCAATACAATGGAAACGAATACAATGGAGACCAAAGCTCGATACCACTTGTAGGATCGAAAGTATGTCTAGAGGGGGTGATTAGACTACTTATCAATATAAAAATTCTGCCTTTTGACAAAGAACAGTTTTTGGCGATTCACAATTATGATCAAGTCAAGTATCACCCTACACATGCAATTCTAGAGTATAGGCAGCGGAAAGTAAATTGCACATGTAGTAAAGAGAGGTGGAGAAGAGCAAACGCAATTTTGGAGACGCGGTGATTTTTCTCGTGGTTCCGATAGGTGGTGCTATCGTACTTCCACGTTGATGGAGACTTCAACCCACGGAGGGTAGCGGCTGCCTTGAGTCCACGGAGGCTCCACCCACGAAGGGTCCACGAAGAAGGAACCTTGTCTATTCCATCATGGCCTATGCCCACGGAGGCTAGCCTTACTCGGGGTAGATCTTCACGAAGTAGGCGATCTCCTTGCCCTTACAAACTTCTTGGTTCAACTCCACATCTCGACGACGGAGGCTCCCAAGCGACACCTAACCAATCTAGGAGGCACCACCCTCCAAAAGGTAATAGATGTTGTAGATGATGATGAACTCCTTGCTCTTGTGCTTCAAATGATAATCTCCCCAACACTCAACTCTCCTCACTGATTTGGCTGTGGTGGAAGAAAGGATTGAGTGGAAAGCAACTTGGGAAGGCTAGAGATCAAGCTTCATATGGTGGGAGTGGAGCAACTTGATCTCAACACAAGGGTAGGTAGTTCTCTTCTCGAAATGTAAGGTAGGAGTGGTAGTTCTTTCGATGGCTCTCTCCACGAATGAAGAGGGGTGGAGGGTATAAATAGCCTCCACACAAAATCCAACCGTTACACACATTTGAGCAATCTCGGTGGGACGAAGTGGACAACTCGGTGAGACCGATAGTTCAAATAATGTGAGCGTTGGGATTTTCGGTGGGACCGAATATACAATCTCGGTTAGTCCGATTAGTGCAATGACACGAGCATGCCGTTCGGTGGGACCGACTTCATCATCTCGGTGACATCGATTTGATGTGAAGGTTCTGAAGCTTGGCAACTCATGTTTCGTGAGACCGAGTTCGAATCGGAAAATCCGAGTTTACTAGGGTTTGGCTTATGGTGAGGTGGTTCATCTCGGTGTGGTGAGTTTGGAATATCGGTGGGACCGAGACTACTTATGAGTGTCTATGGCGGTGAAAGTTCCGATAGTTTAGGAGATGTATCACTAAGCACTTGAGCAACGGATCATCATCATAACCTCATCCCTTTTAATAGTATTGGCTTTTCCTATGGACTCAATGTGATCTTGGATCACTAAACCAAAAATGGAGTCTTGAGCTTTTGCCAATGCTTGCCTTAGCATTTTGGGGGTCCACTTCTTGATCCTTGCCATACCCATATCACTGAACTCTCTGAAATGATTCTCAAGTAACTATTAGTTCAATGATATATATGTTGTTATTAATTACCAAAACCACCCGGGGATTAGTTGCACTTTCACTGTGGCAATGACAGGTCATGCAGAGGAAAGGGGTTCAACTCCCGCTGCATGTACCAGTTGAATCGTTGTTGTCCTAATGCAGTAAAAGAGAGCAGGAGTGCGAGAGTGGGATTTTATCGGAATGAACAAAGGGGTTTTGCTTGCCTGGCACTTCTGAAGATAGTATAGCTCTTCATCGGTGTCATCGAACTCATCGCCGGAGCACGTCGACTTGGGGGGGGGGGGGGGCAAATACCGGCAACAGAGAGGGAACACAAGCAATGCAATGCGACAATATGATGCATGATCATGACATGTCAATATGCTATGATTTGAGCTAATGTAACTAAAACTTGATTAAATGAAGTTGGTTTGAACCAAAGATTCAAATTCAAACTACATATGTGATTATTCAAATACCATTTATTTGATTTGCCCTAAACAATAGTCATAAGTTGTTCTAACATGCATGAAAATGGTACAGATGGATAGATTGGATTTTTCTGATAATTTTTCATATATAACTCACTTCATTTTGAGTTGTAGATTATTTTCTATGATTTTTTGAAGTTTTAAACATTTTTTGAAATAAATAAATCATTTCCGATTTATTTTAAATCCTAGAAAAGCTTTACTTCATCAGCACTAGGTCATGGTGACGTCAGCTGGTCCACAGGGCCGGTCCAGGTCAAACCTGGCACTGGGGCCCACATGTCAGTGTAACAGGGCTAAACCAATTTAAGTTAAACTTAAGCTAAACTAATTAGCAGAGCGGGGCCTATATGTCAGTGGCTCTAGGGATTAATTAGCGATGTCATTAGTTGCTAATGATGGGGCCACGTCGACCTCACCGGAGTTCAGCCGGTGGTGACCAAATCCAATGAGGAAATGCCACGGGAATGCGCTACAGGGGATGGTTTCGGGCGTGGTTTGCGGCTATGGGTTGCTGGGCTTCGCGCACATCCAGGGGTGGCAACAGCTCGAGCTGGGGTGGCCGGAGCTCGCTGGAATGGAGCTCGTGGCGGTGGCCGGAGTTCGGGCAAGTGCGGGGACGCGGCAGCAGCGCTCGAGTGAGCAAGCGGAGTGGCTAGGCAGCCTCCTGGAGGCGCCAGGAGCGTGTCAGTACCCCTGGGGCAAGATGGAGAGGCTCGGGAGCGCGGGCTCGCCGGTCATGGCGGATGGCAGTGCTCGGTTACTCAGGGGCGGTGCTAGAGGAGGAATGCATCGACGGGGAGAGGGGTGAGAGGTGCGGGAGCTCACATCGAGTCCAGCAGAGGCAACGGCGAGGTCGGGGAAGCGCTAGGCCGGCAAATCAACGACGACGGTGACGAAACAAAGGCGGCGATGTAGACGATTGGCCAGTGCTTTGCTGCTCCTGGTGTTACGTAGCTCAGCGAGGAGGTCGAGGACGACACAGCGGAGCTTCTGGACCGCTCGAGAGGACGAGGGAGAGGCGATGGCCGTGTTGGTGCTCGTCGGTGGCGGCGGCGCAGTTCGGTGAGGTGGGGAACAACGAGGGAGAGAGAGCGAGAGGAGGGGGAGAGCTCCAGGGAGAGAGAGGAAGAGGCAGACGCCTCCGGGCAACTGTGTGGTGTCTTCAGAGGAGCCGGGGCACAAGCAGGCAGCCTGGAGGTGGCGCGGCGCGCGTCGAGCACGCGCCGGCGTCCTTTTGGCGCAAGGAGGAGGACGACTGGCACTGTTGGGCCAGTGGGCCGCATAGTGCCGGGCCAGCTTGGGCGCCAGATGGGCTGGAGGTAAGCGCCAGGTGAGTTTCTGTTCTTTTTTTTATTGTTTTCTGTTTTATTTAATCTTTTGCCACTGTTTTGAATTCAAACAAAATTCAAACAATGCCAAAACATCATCTTAGTATTTTTATGTTGCTTCATGGACTTTTCCAAAGGCACATAAATTATCACAGAGCATTTGGAAATATATCCCATATATATTTGAATATATTTTCAAATTCAAATAGAATATTGATTTAGAATTAGGGACCAAATACTTCCTTAAAAATGTTCCAAATTTTTGGTTTGGTATATAACCCTTTCCAAATTCTCAGAACTATTTTTAGGGCATGTTGGAATCACTAAATGTAATTTAAAGGGTTTTTGCCCTTCTTTTGTTTAAATGTTTTGAGGCTTTCAACTTTCCTCAGTTCAGCTTTCAGAAATTAGACATGATGCATGCATGCAATGCCACTAATTACAAGCAATGCTAGGGCTGTGAGCCGACCCGCGCCGGGCGTTCTTTTCATCGCCGCCATGGTTGCGGCGAGCACATGCTCGTCGGTCGTTCGCCCTCCATAAGGCCAGTCGCCGAGCTCCTTCACAACACCATAGACGGTATGTGTTCATTTGGGGCATGAGCATGGCGCGACCCGGTTCTCCATGTCGATGGACATCAGCGTGATCGTGCTAGCCACCACTTCCCACGTGGCCGTCATTGACCACAACATCACACTGGGGTCCGGTAGCGTCAGCAGGTCGGCCGCGGGGATGCAAAGGAAGCAGCCATGGGCGAAACCTACGTTCAACCATCCTAACGCCTGCAACCTGTTTGATAGAATGCCCTACCCAACGCCGGCGCATGATGACCCCGAATTCAACGTTTTCATGGAGAACGTCATCTTCGAGGGTTGTGGCCAAGCCTTCCACCCCAAGGGCCAAGGCCAAGGCCCAGCCTTTGATCTCAACAAGACCCAAAGCCAAGACGGTCGCGGCCAAGATGAAGAGGACGACGACATTGGCCATGGCAACCAAGATGAAGAGGCCGACGGCGATGGCAACTCATGGCATGAAGACTCTAGGTGCATCAAGTGCCCCCATAGTGGATTTGGAGTATTGAACACAAATAGGTTAAGGGACTAATGTGTTTGTGAGTATACACAGGAGCTATAGTCCTTGAAGATTTGGTTTAACCGGCGAAAGATGACCCCTAAAAATGTATCACTTCAAGTGAAGAAATTGGGACAACATTTGAAGAAATTGATGTGAAGATTTTGAAGCTTGAAGACTTTGTTTTCATAGCTTCTTTCTTCTTATTTGAGTCACAGGAAAACCCATACTGTTAAAGGGGGTCTAGGTGAAACATATTTTATATTTCCAATGTGATGCTCAAACCTATACACACTCTTACCGCTTCGAGTGAAGCCTTTGGAAACCACCGGAACAGCTGACGAATTTGCTATCGAGGGTGACGCAATTCATCTGGTGACTGACAATTTTGGTAAGGTTCAGGAGTTAGCATTTCGCTAGTGCGATATGCCTATAATGAGGAAATTGAGTGCCCCAGCGATATTGAGAGTTCAATTTTACGACCGTTGATGTGCCGCTTGCCAGCTGTCGAGTGGATCCTTATCCTGACAATGGTCATGTCCGAAGGGGCATTTATGACATTTCATGTCAGGTTGCCCCTTGGCTATAAATAGCCGCCCCCTACAACCACTTGTTGGTTGGCTGCTCTAGAGAGAACTTGACACTTGTCATTTGAGAGCAACCCTTTGTCTGGCGACTTTGAGAGAAATCCAAGTGATGAAAAAACTCAACCAGAGCCAAAGTGATTGAGCATCAGTGAAGAGATTTATCTTTGTGATTCGGCGCCTATTACCTTTGAAGACTATCATTCTTCCAAACGGTTAGGCATCATGTTTTGAGAACCCAAGAGTAATTGTGGTGTGCCAGTGAACAAGTCTGTGAAGGCCTTGGAAGTCTACCTTGGAGACTTACCTTGGAAGTCTACCTTTCAAATTCCTCACCTCTTTACCTTTAAGTTATTCCACTTCTGAAGAATTTGTGATCTATCTTCTGAAGAATTTGAACTGAAGACTTTGACCATGCTATTTTTCATTTATCCAATTCATCTTCCTCTTGCTTGAATGCTTGTATGATTACATGTTCTTTCTCTTGTATGTATCCCGTATGCATGCCTTCTATTTCTGTGACAACTTAGTTCCCCTAGCATTTCTATTTCTTCACTATGATCTTCGTCAAATTCATCCAAGTTTGACGAACGTCTAAAAATCTCCCATTCACCACTGCTCTGTGAGTAAACTTGCACTTTCAATTGATATCAGAGTAAGGTACTCCCTTATTCAGTGTGATTTTTGTTTAACCACGTGGAGTTTTAGTTATGTCAAATGCAGGTATGATCAAGGTATTCGCTGCGTGCCCTATCTTTGATGGCAGGGACTATCCCTACTAGAATAACAAGATGCACATGCATCTTGAGGCTATTGACAACGATCTCTGGTTCGTCATTGAGAATGGCGTACCTACTGTTACTCCTAGCATCAACGCCACTGACGTGAAGAGATTCAAGCAACTCGACTCGCAAACGAAGAATATCATATGTGGACATCTGAACAAAGGCCAATATGGCAGAGTGAGTGCCTTGGAAACTTCAAAGCTTATCTGGGATAGGCTTTCCAAGGTCAATGAAGGATTTTCCACTAAATGCGACTCAAGAGTTCATGTTCTTCGCAATCTCTTCAACCGCTTCAAGAGGCTCGAAAATGAAAATGTCCAGCAAAGCTTGGACTGCCTCACTGATATCTCCAATGAGCTTTAGGCTCTTGGTGCTGCTGACATCACAGACCATGAGGTGGTTAAGAAGTTGATGAGGTCCCTTGACAATTCCTTTGACACCTTGGCCTTGATGATTCAAGAGCGTCCTAATTACAAGTCACTTGATCCGGACGATATTCTTAAGAGGCTCGATACTCATGAATTTGAGCAAGCTGAGAAGAGACATATGTATGGTCCCAGCTATGGACAGCCCCACCCTCTGAAGGCAAAAGCAAAAGCCAGGGCAATTTCTTCATCTAAGGAATAAGAATCTGATTGCTGAAGAAATTGATAGAGAACTAGCAATGCTTGTACGAAGTTCCAGAAGTTTTCCAAGAAGAATCCCTTTAGGAAGTCTTCAAAGTATGACTCGAAGAACACAAGAGAAGCGTCTGCTCGAGAATACAACAAGATAACTTGTCATAAATGCAAGAAGCCAGACCACTACATCATTGATTACCCTCTCTGGAAAAAGTGCTCTAAGAAGAAGAAGACGAGCAGAGATGATGGCTCTAATGACAAAAAGAAGAAATCCTCAAAGTCTTCATCAAAATCTTCATCGCACAAGAAAAGCAGTTCCAGTAAAGCTCGTGCATTCATTGGGAAGGAAATTGATTCCAAGGAAGAATATGATCGTGAGGAAGCTGAGGAATTTGAGGAGGAGTCAGACTCTGGTGTGGCGAGCCCTGCCCTTGCCACTGAGTTCGCTAGCAAGTCCACCTGAGGAAAATGGTCTCTCCACCAACAATGAGGACTGTGCTGATGGCTACGCTCCAACCTATTGCTTCATGGCAAGAGGTGCAAAGGTAACCTCACAAGAATCTTACTTTAATACTTGCAGTGATGACGACTCTGAGTGTGAAGCTAAATCTAGCTATAAGAAACATGCTAAGATTGCAACTGAACAACAAACTGCTATGGAAAAGATGCAAAAACTGCTAGACAAAAGCAATGATCTGTTGGATGAGGAAATGGATCATAGTCAAACCTTGTCTGAAGAACTCAGGCGTCTTCAGTCAAAGAATGATGAACTTGAGAGTCTTCGTGTGGCCCTCTCATCCGAACACGAGAAGTTGTCCTATGAATTTCTTCAATGTAAGCAACATCTCGAGAAACTGAGAGCGTCTTATTATGATCTTCAAAAAGAGAATGATTCTTTGCTCGCTCAACAGATCAATACCGCTCAAGAATAATTTGTTGCACCATGCTTAAAATGGCTGGAATACGAAAAATGCAAATTCAGCTAAATGTTCAAATGCTTCAGTTACTGCAATCTCTTGAACTGTGTCTATGGTATCAATCCCCTCAACTGAGGAGACCACAAGTGTTAGTAACAACAATGCAAGGTTAAAGGAATGGTATTTCACGGGCATGTACGAAAGCCTCAAAGGGCACCAAACCCTTTGTGATGTACTCAAGAAATAGATCTGAACATGAACCCTAGGAAAGAGGGTATTGCTTTTGAGAGAAAGCTCAATACTGATTGATCATATTGGAAAGCTGAGCAGTATCCCAAAACTTCATGGGTCGCTACAAAAGGGCCTCTGGTAGATCTATCCACCTTATGTGGTTACAACTATGATACTTCATATTCCTTAGATGAGTCATTTTACTCTAATTACAAGCTGTTCAAAACCCAAAACAATGAAGTATTTGGCATATTCACTGGTACTAACTGCAGGAATAGCCCCCAGTGAAGAAAATCTGGGTGCCCAAAAGCCTTCTTCAAAATCTTCATGTGAATATCATCATGACATTACTGACGAAGAAGAAGCATCCTAGGTTGAATTCTTCATTTGGACCAAAGTCGTCAAATTGTCGCAGACCTATTTTAGATTATGCTAATGCTTCTGTTTTACAGGGAAACAAACAGTTATTTGATGAATATGTGCATTATTCTTCGAACCACGATGCTCACAAATCTTCAAAGAATTTCTCTGCATATTCATTTGAGTACTATAACCCCCCTGTGAAGAGAAATGCATACTCTTCAATGCCTAAATTCTCTATAAATGTGCTACGATACATTGCTTCTCAGCCACCCATTCAGATGTGGGTGGTGACGAAGAATAACTAATCTCTTCTGCAGGGTCAGGTCTTCAGACAACAATAAATGTCTGACGAATTTGCTGAAGACCTGACAAGTGCTTGTTGGGATGTAAGCTAACCAGGATGATATTAACACTTCATGTCACACATCCCTTATGTTGCTTACATTACTATCTACTTATGAAAATTACTAACAAAATTGATCATCATATTCTTCACTCTGAATTATATGAATTTGTAAGTCAGACTATTGCTTCTACAGGACTACACACCCAATTCCACTAATTGGTCTTCGATAGTGGTTGCATAAATCACGTGACTGGTGATAGGAATCTACTCACCTAAGCTCCCCTCACCCCATTTCGTTTGAAGCATATCACCTCCGCTGACAAAGGCAAAAGTAAGGTATTGGACCTAGGTAAGGTTGCTATCTCGAAGGATCGACACATGGAAAAGGTGATGCTTGTCGAATCCCTTGGATACAACCTCATGTCCGTCTCAATGCTTTGTGATCTTGATATGATTGTCATCTTTGGCAAATATATATGCATTGTGATGTTGGACTCTATCAAATCCAGAGTCTTCGGAGGCTTTAGGAGAGGTGATTTGTACATTGTACATTTCTCTCTAGGTCCTCAGCCTGCCACATGCATCTTGGCAAACACTTCAGAATGCTGGTTGTGGCATTGATGACTTGGACATGCTTGCATGAGGGATTTTAGCACTCTTGTCAAGAAGAAGCACATCATAGGCGTCGAGGGCGTCAAATTCGTCAAAGATCATTTGTGTGCTGCTTGTGAGTCTGGGAAGATGACCAACTCAAATCACACAGCAAAGACAATCATGACCACTACTCGTCCCTTTGAATTACTTCACATGGATCTGTTTAGTCATACCCATTATGCCACACTAACCAATGCGACATCACTCTATGGTTTCATCATAGTTGATGACTATTCTCATTACACTTGGGTGCACATCATTACCTTCAAAACTAAAGTGAGGGATGTCTTGAGAAGATTCTCCAATCGGGCCATGACAAATTATGCTCTCAAGATCAAGCACATCAGAAGTGACAATGTCACCGAGTTCAAGAACACCAGACTTGATGACTATCTTGATGAACTTGGTATCACTCAGGAGCTAAGCAGAATGGGGATGCAGAATGTAAGAACAAGACACTCATCGAGATGGCTTGCACTGTGCTGATGGCTACGCTCCAACCTATTGCTTCATGGCAAGAGGTGGAAAGGTAACCTCACAAGAAGCTTACTTTAATACTTCCAGTGATGACGACTCTGAGTGTGAAGCTAAATCTAGCTGTAAGAAACATGCTAAAATTGCAACTGAACAACAAACTGCTATGGAAAAGATGCAAAAACTGCTAGACAAAACCGATGTTCTGTTGGATGAGGAAATGGATCATAGTGAAACCTTGTCTGAAGAACTCAGGCGTCTTCAGTCAAAGAATGATGAACTTGAGAGTCTTCGTGTGGCCCTCTCATCCGAACATGAGAAGTTGTCCTATGAATTTCTTCAATGTAAGCAACATCTCGAGAAACAAAGAGCGTCTTATTATGATCTTCAAAAAGAGAATGATTCTTTGCTCGCTCAACAGATGAATACCGCTCAAGAATAATTTGTTGCACCATGCTTAAAATGCTTGGAACATGAAAATGCAAATTCTTCAGCTAAATGTTCAAATGCTTCAGTTACTGCAATCTCTTGAACTGTGTCTATGGTATCAATCCCCTCAACTGAGGAGACCACAAGTGTCAGTAACAACAATGCAAGGTTAAAGGAATGGTATGTCACGGGCATGTACAAAAGCCTCAAAGGGCACCAAACCCTTTGTGATGTACTCAAGAAACAGATCTGAACAAGAACCCTAGGAAAGAGGGTATTGCTTTTGAGAGAAAGCTCAATACTGATTGATCATATTGGGAAGCCGAGCAGTATCCCAAAACTGCATGGGTCGCTACAAAAGGGCCTCTGGTAGATCTATCCACCTTATGTGGTTACAACTATGATACTTCATATTCCTTAGATGAGTCATTTTACTCTAATTACAAGCTGTTCAAAACCCAAAACAATGAAGTATTTGGCAGATTCACTGGTACTAACTGCAGGAATAGCCCCCAGTGAAGAAAATCTGGGTGCCCAAAATCCTTCTTCAAAAGCTTCAGGTGAATGTCATCATGACATTACCGACGAAGAAGAAGCATCCCGGGTTGAATTCTTCATTTGGACCAAAGTCGTCAAATTGTTGTAGACCTATTTTTGATTATGCTAATGCTTCTGTTTTACAGGGAAACAAACAGTTATTTGATGAATATGTGCATTATTCTTCGAACCACGATGCTAAAAAATCTTCAGAGAATTTCTTTGCACATTCATTTGAGTACTATAACCCCCTGTGAAGAGAAATGCATACTCTTCAATGCCTAAATTCTCTATAAATGTGCTACGATACTGTCACACCCTGCATTTTGTAACATTTCATTTTCATTAATAAAGCATGAAAATTTGGACCAACAAAAACTTTTTTTTGCATTATTTGGCTTTTATTTGGAGTTGGTTTTCTCTGTGTGCTTCTTTTCAAGTGCTTCTTAAAGTCAACTACTCTACCCTCTATATTTCATCTCCTTGCCCCAAACTCCTGCCCAATGACCATGCCATGTGTATAGTGCAATATAGAATTTTCTTACAAAATAATTTGGCGAGAAAGTATTTTCTAAATTTAGTTTTCAAAACCCCTGAATTGAGGTTTGCCTTTGCAAGTACTTGATTAAGGGCAGTAAAAATCTTTCAAAAATATATTTGACTCCTATTAGATATAGGATACCGAAACCACAAAATATAATTTTAAAAGTTATTTTACTATTTTATTTAAAAGCTTTTTCTTAAGGCGAAATGGTCTTTAATAGGGAAAAATTATTTTATTGTTTTAAAAATATTTTACAAATATTAGGGAAACTCAGTGGACATATATTTTCCATATATAAGAGTTTCAACACATGGTAATGTTCAAATATTGGTCACATCCCTCAAAAACCCTTTCTGGATATTTCAAGAATTTGAAATATTTACAAAGGAAATATTCTCCAAAAATTCCAAGAAAATTCTATCATGTCACATATGACATATTAGTTGATCTTGCCAAGTCTCATGACTTGGAGAACAAGATAACATCATCAAATCCCCTCAAAACCATTTCTGTCCATTTTGGAGTTTGAGCAACTTTACATTGCCAAACATGTCCAAATGTTCTCAAACCTTGTGAACTTGCTCAAATGGTTTAATTATACATCTATGCCAAGTGACACTAGTTGGAGAACAAGTTATATTTATCAAAGTGCCCCAAAACCCTCTCTGACCAGAATCAAATTTGAACAACTCTACATTACCAACTTTCTCTCCTTGATTCCAACTTTTGTGAGAATGATCACATGACCAAATGAGGCCACTACACCAAGTGGTGCATCAAGGAGAATTGATTTGCATGACTAAATCTTGGTAAGGCCATTTCGCTAATTTCTAGGGTTTACCAAAGTTGCATTGGCAACTTTGCCCAAATGAGCTCAATCTTGGTGGAACATCTTATTTTCTCATGCCATTTGACCCTGTCAAGCCTCATGGCAAGGGAAGTCCATTTTCTTCCCCAAACCAACAACAAACACCTTCTGCCATTTTTCCAAAATCATCATTTTGACCACTCCCACTATTCTCCATGAGCTCAACTTGTTACCTCAGCCCCTCCTAGTCCCCTTGCACGTCCAGTAGCAATGGCAAGTCCATAGCTCAATTATTGGAGGGGTAAAACCCCACTTTCCCTCTCTGGACATCCCTTTTCTCCCTCTCCTTCAACCTCTCTCCTCTCCTAGTGGTTCACCAGGGCATACAAGGCCTCCACCCCTTTGTTTACTCACCCCCAAAACCCCCAGACACAAAAGGACATGCTCTTGGCGCATAAACAATGCCGGTGTCTGCAAAGCTCGCGCTCTGGAGCACGCTACAGTGCTCTCTCGCACTGTAGCTCACCCATGCAAAGGGCATACGACAGCCTTGGGCGTCGGGGTGATGTCTCCCGAGGTGGCCTCGGCGTCCGGGACACGGCAAGGTGTCGGGCCCCTCCTCGACCTCTCTCCTCCCCCCCTGCAGAGCTCACCGAGCGCGTCCATGGACGCTGCCCACGGTGCACCAGCGCCTCCCCTATATAGAGGCACCCACGAGCTCCATCTCGCCTCTGATGATTCCCCTCTCTCTCGTGCACCCTCTCAGACACACTCCCTCTCCCTCTCGTGCCCCCCTACTCCCTCCACGGCCGAAGCCTTGCCGTCAGGCCCGCGCTCAAGTTCGAGCACCATGGCTCTCCCCCTTCCTTCATTCGATGTCCGCGACCTCCCCAGGGAGTCTCAAGGTCGGACCCGTCCTCCCCTTGGCCTGGGAAGCCCCCCCCGGCGTGGTGCCGCCAAAGCTCCATGGCCGCCGCGGCCTGCCGATGATGGTGGCGCTGTAGGCTGCCTTGGGCGAGCCCGCAGCCACCCTTCGGTGCGGTGAGGAGAGCTGGAGCTCCTGTGCTCGTCGGCCGGCTCTCCCGCGTCGCCTGGCGACGGCCGCGCCGGCGGCCTAGCCCTTCCTTGCCCGGCGTCGGGCGGAAGAAGACGACCAGGGGCGACCTGCATGCGGGCCCATGCGTCAGCGACCCGCCGGCTGCCTCGTCAGTTAAGTGGAGGCGGGTACATCTGCTTACCGCATTCCCCGCTCCGTTGACGTATTTCCAGAGGGCGCCATCGACGTCACCTGGGCGCCTGGTGCGGCTGAGCCGCTGGGCCGGCCCACAGTCTATCTGCCGCCCCGTGCGCAGGATGGGGGTAAAGCCTTTTTCCCTTTTTCTTTTTCCAGTAAACTTCTAAAATCCATAGAATATTCATATTATCTCCAAATTTGATGATTCAAATTTGTAGTAGCTTCTAAATTCATTCCCTATAACATGGTGCTACTTGCACATTTTTACAGAAATATTTCTTTCACAAATAATTAGCAAATCCTATTTTTCCTATCTCTGTGATAAACTTTAGAAAATCACAGAGAGCTCAATATTGATCCAAATGCCATGCTTCCAATTCCTAGATGAATCTAAGCTCATAACCTAGTTTATGAACATTTTTCTTGATACTTTCTGTACCACACAAATTATTGAGCCATTTCTTCATATTTATCAGCTTTGCAAATTCATAGGAAATTCATTTGAACTCCAAATCCAGTGAAACCAATTCTTCGATGCTTCTAAAATCATCCTTTGTTAAATGGGTGCCTTTGCTCATTTTTCAAAATAATATTTCTGTACACTTCTAGCAAATCCATAAACCTCTTGATTCCATCATATTGAAATGTTCGGAGATGTCCATTGATCCACTCCCAATGAAATCACTTTGGTCATTCCTCATATGACCAGAGGTATCCAATAAAAGTCAACTTCACATTTTTAGAGCACATTTATTCTTGCCTTGTTATGTTGCTTATTGTGTTTGTTTCCGACGTTAGTTGACGAAGTAGACGGAGTACTTGGAGAAGGACCAGAAGATTTCAAGACTCTGAAGAACCAGGCAAGCAGCCCTTTAACCATGTTTATGAAACCTTCTTATACATGCCATATAGTTCGTTATACTTGTTGCATCGGAATCATGATGAGATGGTGAACCACGTGGTTGGTTGCCTCGGTTACATCCCTCGTTGATACTTGCATTGTGCATGGCCCTACCTTCTTATGAGGGTTATGCCGGTGGGAGTAGATAGGATGCTAATGTAGATGCTACGCAAAAAGGGATGGGTTTATGCATGGTGAAGGAGGCAAAGTGATTTCAAAAGCCTTTTCGAAAACCCCGTCGGGTGCCACTTATGCCCGAGGGAGATGATGAGATGGGTGACCACTTGATGGCGAAGTGGTGTGCCAAGGAAAGTGTGTGTTGTTTTCAAAACGGATTGGTCGGAGTTGCGACCGTTATTCCAACCTTACATGCGCGACCACTCTACCCTTATATGGGAAAGGGCATTATTGAGTACCTAGACCGATACTAGCTTGGAGCCGCATTACTAGTGACGGGGAGAGTTGGTGCTCTCTCTTGGGGCGAGGTCGTGCGGGTAGGGTGACCATGACCATCTTTATGGGGCACCGGACACACCATTGGTACCCGTGCGGTGGTATGTGATGAATATGGGAGCAAGGTTCCACGAAAATGTTATTTGAAATGTTGGGAGCGGGGTTCTTGCCAATCGAGTGGACTCCATGTTAGTGTCGACTAGGGAAAGGTAGTGATCGGTGCTTACCGGGTACTTGAGGTACCATGGTCGTGGATGACACGGAAGTTCCCGGATCTAGTGGGTAAAGTGTGCAACCTCTGCGAGTGTAAAACTATTGAATAGCCGTGTCCACGGTCATGGGCAGATTAGGTAACCGCTCTTGGGTTACGTCCACTTGTTTTCAAACCCGGTGTGCGTGATGATGGAAATGACTTGGGTCAAGTCAAAGGACTTGACACGACTGAGATGGGTTGGTGCCCACTCTGTTTATGATAAATGGGTTGGTGCCCACTCTCTTTATGTTGATATCTGTGACCAGATCTCATGGTACTTGAATTCTCTTGATGCATGCTTTATAGGATGTTGAACATGTCATTGCACTCAAAACTAGCTTTATGCAAATTTACCTATGTCATGCATTGTTGTACCTTGAACCAAAACATGGGTTGCTTGTAGTACATTCAAAGTACTCATTGGCTTGCCCTTGGTTATTTAATTGACCGGGCTTGGAAGAACCGGAGTTGAAGAAGAGTTCTTTGGAGCGATCATGCGAACTAGGGCGTTTCGGTCGAGAATGCTGTAGGGTTAAGGCGGATGGCATGGGTTCTACTTATCGACAGCGATTTCCGCTGCTTATGTTTCATTTGATGTTCAGCCCTTAAGGCTTTATCGATGTAAGACTTGACCATAATGGTCACAATTTGTGTAAGGCGGTATGTATGGATGTAAGACTCTTGTTATTCAGCTTCTGTGTGTTCAGTGAGCATTGATCTCTGGGATCACTGTACACGTGCATTCGGTGATCTCGACTTATAAGTCGGGGTCCCCACAGAGCTGGTATCAGAGCCATCCTGACTGTAGGAAGCCTTAGTTAGCGTGGCCGTTAGTTAGGGTAAAACTATCTCCAAAACAACTACTAGTTTTCAAAACTATCTATACCTCTCTTCCCTTCTCAGTTTTCGAAAACTAGGGTATACTTCCCTTATTAATCTCTTCCCCTTCAAACCTTTGGTCGCTAGAACCCTTATGCCCCTGACTACTAGATTCCTTGTAATCCTCGTGGATAATCAAGAAGGAAGATGCCTTGCCAGACATTCACCTACATATCCTAAACTCAAGATTGGCGACATCACAACAAGACGATACCAACAGAAGATACATCCTCGAGGAATGATGACCTGAAGACCCAGGAGATGGTGACACCCTTGACACTGCCCCAAGATGATGCAACCCTAGCCTATGATGATCAGGGCGTAGAATATGCAAGATCATGATATACATCGCTAATAGAGTAACCATGTCACTACCGTTGTTGTATCGGCAACCACCGATGAATGAGAACCTAGCCATTTGGTCCGCCTCACCATAGTGAGCTGGAAAACGGTTCTCCTCATCCCCCGCTCTTGGTGTCGAAGTTTTCATCAACGTAACCGACATGATGGACCTCTATTATGCGTTGTTAATGTCATTGCATAAAGGATTACGTACTTAGTACCCTCGACACCTTAGAAGACAAGAAGGGATCGTCATGATTAAGAAGACAACAGAAGACCGAGTCAATGCCTGCTATGAGGAGCCACCTTCACCCCATCACTTCAACAGGCAAGAAGTTGTTGAAGACTCTTCAAGCTCAACCAGGATCATTTCATCGAACAACTACAAGAGACGTAGCAACACATGAGGAAAACCCAGAAGACTGCATGAGGCACAAGTCACGACTACTGAGTCCGAGGACCCCTAGGGTAGGATGAGTTGCGTACCCCCTATGCGCAGTCGAGTCCGTACGATAGTTTGAATAGAACCATGATTGTGTGTTGCTTGTTTTTATTTGCTTGTGTTTGATATAGGTCGCACTTTTGCCCTAAGCGACAAGTATGCGACTATATCACCTTCCTCACCTTGTTTCTTCTGTTTGGCCCTTTTGGCACTTGTTTGTTTGCACTTGCACTATAGAACCCCCTTTAGGCATTCCCCTCCTCTATGCTACTTTTCCCTCTCATCTCTCTTCTCAACCAAAGACCAGCAAGACAAGATGCACCAAGGAGTCTGCTTCGGCGACCAACCAGCACTGAAGACTTTTGCTACAACCTCCTCGACCAAGTGCAACCCCTTAGAGTTATGGTTTCCCCTCAAAATTAGAGACCCATTCCTAGACCCTTCGAGACTTCACGAGATACCCCAGCTCGAAACCTTAACCCTGAGCTTAACCTACGGAATCGCAAGAGGACAAGTTAAGCTACAGTAAACCTTGCACAACATTGGGTTCATTATGGAACTAGTGGACATAGTGAACGAGCACATTATCATCCTAATATAGCACCAGAACTGACGATGCCATAGGAAGACCAATTTGAGGATATAGGATCAGAGGATAAATGACTTGATGAGTTTATATCAATGACTTGAGGAATTATATGAGACTATTTGGTGGATTATGAGGCTTTGATGCTGGTAGATGAACTTGGTGGGATCATGATTATAGAGTAGCATAGCTTTCATTACCCCCCCCCCCCTGAGTAAATTGGATTTAATAGGACAATTATGACCGCAAGCTGAAATTCTTGGGAGTATTTGGATTTGTCTTAGGCAGGGGATATTGATAGGTGATAGTTGATATTACGATAATGACTTGGGGGAAAGTGTAGAAATTCTCGTTGGACATGAGATTTGGATCTAAGTAGGTGATTCTAGTTGAATATAGTTGCTAAGTATGTCTACATGGTTCGGAGTAAATTGGATTTAGACTGATGATCTTGATCATGACACCATGTTTATTGGTGGACGATAAGCTAGGAGATTGGACTAATTGTCGGAGTTTATTTAGGAGTCTTTGTGAGCTTGACCTTGGAGTATTGCTAGATCACAATAATGGAAATTGGTGGACTGACTATAGTAGAGATAGCCTTTTCAAGTATTCGGGGATTATAAAGACTTTAGAAGATCATGTGGAACATCATAGACTTTGGATTTGTGGAATTAATAGAATTATGTAGTGATTGATGGCAGTTAATGGGCTGTTGGAGTTGATTCATAGGAAGGAAACAAGAACTTGGAGTGGCTTACGACGTGTTTCCTTAGGATAGAGATGCTTTATCTTAGACCTTGGAAGAACAGGCTGAGCACTTGGATTGTCACGTTCAAGCTTAGCAGCTTATATGTTCTACCCATGGATTTTTAGGGGTAGACATACATATGAGTTTAGGGATTGTAGACATATATGATTTTGTTAGACCTCCTCTCAAGAGCCATGAGGATATGAATCACATGAGTGATGATTGGGGTTGACCTATATGAATGATGCTTTCAGTAGTATAAGGTGATCTGTTTGGGGGACTAAGTAGATCAATTGGCATCTCAGGAATGGTGCTCAAGGATAAACGTTCACTCGCACCCTAGAATCCTTGAAACCCTCAAGCCCCACCAAGCCACAACATGGTCGGATCCTGACCTTGAGCTTTGGCTCTAGATCGATAATACCTTGACCCACACTCAAAAAGGCCACCACTAATTCCCCTGCCCACTCTGCGTACCCCATAGACTTCATGGAGTGCTCGGACAAGTTAGTTGTCATCTTTCTTTGATGACATACTTGTCTACCTGAAGACAGTAGTAGAGCCGTTCAGCTAGTCAAGGAACATTTGTAGATCGTCATGCCAAGGAGGAAGAACTACACCTACCACCATCATCAAGAAGTAGACATCCGCGTCGAAGACCAGGTGTATCTGTCAAGAATTTCACCTATCAATTTCCATCACAAGGAGATCCACACCAAGATGTATCAAGACTTGAAGGAAAGATTCTAGTGGCACGGATGAAAAGGGAGATTGCCACCTATGTTGCAAAGTGTGACATATGCCAGAGAGTCAAAGCTGAGCATCAGCGACCCGCGGGATTGTTGCAACTCCTCAAGGTGCCTGAATGGAAGTGGGACAAAATCGGGATGGACTTCATCACCGGTTTACCCGGGTCAAGCAAGGGACATGACTCCATATGGGTCATTGTTGACCATTTGACCAAGGTGGCCCACTTCATTCCTGTCAAGACGACCTACAAGGGGAACCAGTTAGCCAGTCTCTACATCAACCGAATCGTGAGCATTCATGGCGTTCCCAAGGAAATTGTGTCGGATAGAGGAACCCAATTCACCTCAAGGTTCTGGAAGAAGTTCCAGGAGGCCATAGGGACCAAGTTGTCCTTCAGCACTGCTTTCCACCCACAGACCGGAGGTCAGACAGAACGAGGGAATCAGATACTCGAAGACATGCACCGAGCCTGTGTCTTAGCATATGGAGCTAAGTGGGAGGATTGCCTCCCTCTCGCCGAGTTCTCTTACAACAACATTTGTCGGTCAAGCCTTGAGATGGCACCATTTGAGGTGTTATACTGACGGAAATGCCGCACACCCTCAATTGGTCGAAGCGGAGAAGGACTTGTCTTTGGGCCGATATCCTCCGTGAAGCGAAGAGCAAGTCCAGCTCATCGAGAGCGTTTGAAGACTGCCAAGTCAAGACAAAAAAACTCTGTTGACTCACGTCGTGGGACATAAACTTCGAGTTGGAGACCATGTCTATCTTGGTCACCCTCTCAAAGGAACCCAGCGTTTCCATGTCTAAGGAAAGCTCGCTCCGAGATACATTGGCCCCTTCAAGATCCTTTGAGCAGCGAGGAGAAGTGGCTTACGATTGGAACTTCCACGAACTTTCGATGTGCTGGCGTGTTCCACGTGTCACAACTCGGAAGTGTCTCCAAGTTCGCAGACAAGCTGATCTCTACAAGGGCGTCAATCACCAAGCCATTGACCTTCACTGATTTGACTTCTCGTGAGAGGCCCATCCGCATTACGGATGAGGTGAGCGGCCTTTTCAAGCCGCACCATCAAGTACTTCAAGGTCCAATGTAGCAATCACACTAAAGCAGAAGCAACTTGGGAGCGTGAGGACTACCTTAGATCCGAGTTTCCGTATCTCTTTAAAGCCTAGTTTAGGAATCTCGGGGACGAGATTCTCGTAAGGGGGGTAGGTCTGTCACACCCTGCATTTTGTAACATTTCATTTTCATTAATAAAGCATGAAAATTTGGACCAACAAAAACTTTTTTTTTGCATTATTTGGCTTTTATTT
Source organism: Aegilops speltoides (assembly GCA_021437245.1). Taxonomy (NCBI): domain Eukaryota; kingdom Viridiplantae; phylum Streptophyta; class Magnoliopsida; order Poales; family Poaceae; genus Aegilops; species Aegilops speltoides. The sequence continues at coordinate 271,480,611 of CM038143.1, read as the reverse complement.
GGAGTTGGTTTTCTCTCTGTGCTTCTTTTCAAGTGCTTCTTAAAGTCAACTACTCTACCCTCTATATTTCATCTCCTTGCCCCAAACTCCTGCCCAATGACCATGCCATGTGTATAGTGCAATATAGAATTTTCTTACAAAAATAATTTGGCCAGAAAGTATTTTCTAAATTTAGTTTTCCAAAAACCCCTGAATTGAGGTTTGCACTGCAAGTACTTGATTAAGGGCAGTAAAAATCTTTCCAAAAATATATTTGACTCCTATTAGATATAGGATACCGAAACCACAAAAATATAATTTTAAAAGTTATTTTACTATTTTATTTAAAAGCTTTTTCTTAAGGCCAGAAATGGTCTTTAATAGGGAAAAATTATTTTATTGTTTTAAAAATATTTGACAAAAATTAGAGAAACTCAGTGGACATATATTTTCCATATATAAGAGTTTCAACACATGGTCATGTTCAAATATTGGTAACATCCCTCAAAAACCCTTTCTGGATATTTCAAGAATTTGAAATATTTACAAAGGAAATATTCTCCAAACATTCCAAGAAAATTCTATCATGTCACATATGACATATTAGTTGATCTTGCCAAGTCTCATGACTTGGAGAACAAGATAACATCATCAAATCCCCTCAAAACCATTTCTGTCCATTTTGGAGTTTGAGCAACTTTACATTGCCAAACATGTCCAAATGTTCTCAAACCTTGTGAACTTGCTCAAATGGTTTAATTATACATCTATGCCAAGTGACACTAGTTGGAGAACAAGTTATATTTATCAAAGTGCCCCAAAACCCTCTCTGACCAGAATCAAATTTGAACAACTCTACATTACCAACTTTCTCTCCTTGATTCCAACTTTTGTGAGAATGATCACATGACCAAATGAGGCCACTACACCAAGTGGTGCATCAAGGAGAAGTGATTTGCATGACTAAATCTTGGTAAGGCTATTTCTGCTAATTTCTAGGGTTTACCAAAGTTGCATTGGCAACTTTGCCCAAATGAGCTCAATCTTGGTGGAACATCTTATTTTCTCATGCCATTTGACCCTGTCAAGCCTCATGGCAAGGGAAGTCCATTTTCTTCCCCAAACCAACAACAAACACCTTCTGCCATTTTTCCAAAATCATCATTTTGACCACTCCCACTATTCTCCATGAGCTCAACTTGTTACCACAGCCCCTCCTAGTCCCCTTGCACGTCCAATAGCAATGGCAAGTCCATAGCTCAATTATTGGAGGGTAAACCCCACTTTCCTCTCTGGAAAGCCCTTTTCTCTCTCTCCTTCAACCTCTCTCCTCTCCTAGTGGTTCACGGGGCATCCAAGGCCTCCACCCCTTTGTTTACTCACCCGAAACCCCAGACACAAAGGACATGCTCTTGGCGCATAAACAATGCCGGTGTCGCAAAGCTCAGGCTCTGGAGCACTTCATGTGCTCTCTCGCCTTGTAGCTCACCCATGCCAAGGGCATACGACAGCCTTGGGCGTCGGGATGATGTCTCCTGAGGTGGCCTCGGCGTCCGGGACACGGCAAGGTGTCGGGCCCCTCCTCGACCTCTCTCCTCCCCCCTCTGCAGAGCTCACCGAGTGCGTCCATGGACGCTGCCCACGGTGCACCAGCGCCTCCCCTATATAGAGGCACCCACGAGCTCCATCTCGCCTCTGATGATTCCCCTCTCTCTCGTGCACCCTCTCAGACACACTCCCTCTCCCTCTCGTGCCCCCCTACTCCCTCCACGGCCGAAGCCTTGCCGTCAGGCCCGCGCTCAAGTTTGAGCACCATGGCTCTCCCCCTTCCTTCATTCCATGTCCGCGACCTCCCCAGGGAGTCTCAAGGTAGGACCCGTCCTCCCCTTGGCCTGGGAAGCCCCCCCCGGCGTGGTGCCGCCAAAGCTCCATGGCCGCCGCGGCCTGCCGATGATGGTGGCGCTGTAGGCTGCCTTGGGCGAGCCCGCAGCCACCCTTGGGTGCGGTGAGGAGAGCTGGAGCTCCTGTGCTCGTCGGCCGGCTCTCCCGCGTCGCCTGGCGACGGCTGCGCCGGCGGCCGAGCCCTTCCTTGCCCGGCGTCGGGCGGAAGAAGACGACCAGGGGCGACGGGGCGACCTGCATGCGGGCCCATGCGTCAGCGACCCGCCGGCTGCCTCGTCAGTTAAGTGGAGGCGGGTACAGCTGCTTACCCCATTCCCCGCTCCGTTGACATATTTCCAGAGGGCGCCATCGACGTCGCCTGGGCGCCTGGTGCGGCCGAGCCGCTGGGCCGGCCCACAGTCTATCTGCCGCCCCGTGCGCAGGATGGGGGTAAAGCCTTTTTCCCTTTTTCTTTTTCCAGTAAACTTCTAAAATCCATAGAATATTCATATTATCTCCAAGTTTGATGATTCAAATTTCTAGTAGCTTCTAAATTCATTCCCTATCACATGATGCTACTTGCACATTTTTACAGAAATATTTCTTTCACAAATAATTAGCAAATCCTATTTTTCCTATCTCTGTGATAAACTTTAGAAAATCACAGAGAGCTCACTATTGATCCAAATGCCATGATTCCAATTCCTAGATGAATCTAAGCTCATAACCTAGTTTATGAACATTTTTCTTGATACTTTCTATACCACACAAATTATTGAGCCATTTCTTCATATTTATCGACTTTGCAAATTCATAGGAAATTCATTTGATCTCCAAATCCAGTGAAACCAATTCCTAGATGCTTCTAAAATCATCCTTTGTTAAATGGGTGCCTTTGCTCATTTTTCAAAATAATATTTCTGTACACTTCTAGCAAATCCATAAACCTCTTGATTCCATCATATTGAAATGTTCGGAGATGTCCATTGATCCACTCCCAATGAAATCACTTTGGTCATTCCTCATATGACCAGAGGTATCCAATAAAAGTCAACTTCACATTTTTAGAGCACATTTATTCTTGCCTTGTTATGTTGCTTATTGTGTTTGTTTCCGACGTTAGTTGACGAAGTAGACGGAGTACTTGGAGAAGGACCAGAAGATTTCAAGACTCTGAAGAACCAGGCAAGCAGCCCTTTGACCATGTTTATGAAACCTTCTTATACATGCCATATAGTTCGTTATACTTGTTGCATCGGAATCATGATGAGATGGTGAACCACATGGTTGGTTGCCTCGATTACATCCCTCGTTGATACTTGCATTGTGCATGGCCCTACCTTCTTATGAGGGTTATGCCAGTGGGAGTAGATAGGATGCTAATGTAGATGCTACGGAAAAAGGGATGGGCTTATGCATGGTGAAGGAGGCAAAGTGATTTCAAAAGCCTTTTCGAAAACCCCGTCGGGTGCCACTTATGCCCGAGGGAGATGATGAGATGGGTGACCACTTGATGACGAAGTGGTGTGCCAAGGAAAGTGTGTGTTGTTTTCAAAACGGATTGGTCGGAGTTGCGACCGTTATTCCAACCTTACATGCGCGACCACTCTACCCTTATATGGGAAAGGGCATTATTGAGTACCTAGACCGATACTAGCTTGGAGCCGCATTACTAGTGACGGGGGAGAGTTGGTGCTCTCTCTTGGGACGGGGTCGTGCCAGGTAGGGCGGCCATGACCATCTTTATGGGGCACCGGACACACCGTTGGTACCCCGTGTTGGAAATATGCCCTAGAGGCTATAATAAAAGTATTATTATATTTCCTTGTTCATAATAATTGTCTTTTATTCATGCTATAACTGTATTATCCGGAAATCGTAATACACGTGTGAATACATAGACCACAATATGTCCCTAGTGAGCCTCTAGTTGACTAGCTCATTGTGATCAACAGATAGTCATGGTTTCCTGGCTATGGACATTGGATGTCGTTGATAACGGGATCACATCATTAGGAGAATGATGTGATGGACAAGACCCAATCCTAAGCCTAGCACTAAAGATCGTGTAGTTCGTTTGCTAGAGCTTTTCCAATGTCAAGTATCTTTTCCTTAGACCATGAGATTGTGCAACTCCCGGATATCGTAGGAATGCTTTGGGTGTACCAAGCGTCCTGGCGTGGCGGGTGGCTATAAAGGTGCACTACAGGTATCTCCGAAAGTGTTTGTTGGGTTGGCACAAATCGAGACTGGGATTTGTCACTCCGTGTAAACGGAGAGGTATCTCTGGGCCCACTCGGTAGGACATCATCATAAATGTGCACAATGTGACCAAGGGGTTGATCACGGGATGATGTGTTACGGAGCGAGTAAAGAGACTTGCCGTGCGAGATTGAACAAGGTATGGGTATACCGACGATTGAATCTCGGGCAAGTACAATACCGTTAGACAAAGGGAATTGTATACGGGATCGATTGAGTCCTTGACATCGTGGTTCATCCGATGAGATCATCGTGGAACATGTAGGAGCCAACATGGGTATCCAGATCCGCTGTTGGTTATTGATGGGAGAACGTCTCGGTCATGTCTACATGTCTCCCGAACCCGTAGGGTCTACACATAAGGTTCGATGGCGCTAGGGTTATAAAGGAAGTTTGTATGTGGTTACGAATATTGTTGAGTCCGGATGAGATCCCGGATGTCACGAGGAGTTCGGAATGGTCGGAGGTAAAGATTTATATATGGGAAGTCCTATTTTGGCCACCGGAAAATGTTAGGGATTTTTCGGTATTGTACCGGAAGGTTCTAGAAGGTTCGGAGTGGGGCCCACCTGCATGGGGGACCCACATGAACGTGGTAGTGGGGGCAAGGCCCCACACCCCTGGTCAAGCGCACCAAGATCCCCCTTAGAAGGAATAAGATCATATCCGAAGGATAAGATCAAGATCCCTAAAGGGGGATAACAACCGATGGGGAAGGAAATGATGGGATTTCTTTCCTCCCACCTTGGCCAACGCCCCAATGGACTTGGAGGGCAAGAAACCAGCCCCTCCACCCCTATATATAGTGGGAGGCGCATGGGAGCTCTGAGACAAAGTTACAGTGCAGCCTCCCCTCTCCCAAGTCCTCCTCCTCTCCCATGGTGCTTGGCGAAGCCTGCGGGATGCCACGCTCCTCCACCACCACCACGACGTCGTGCTGCTGCTGGATGGAGTCTTCCTCAACCTCTCCCTCTCTCCTTGCTGGATCAAGGCATGGGAGGCGTCACCGGGCTGTCGTGTGTTGAGCGCGGAGGTGCCGTCCGTTCGCACTAGGATCTCCGGTGATTTGGATCACGATGAGTACGACTCCTTCAACCCGTTCTCTTGAATGCTTCCGCTTAGCGATCTACAAGGGTATGTAGATGCACTCTCCTTCCCTCGTTGCTAGTTTCTCCATAGATAGATCTTGGTGACACGTGGGAAAATTTTGAATTTCTGCTCGTTCCCCAGCAGTGGCATCATGAGCTAGGTCTATTGCGTAGATTCTTTGCGAGTAGAACACAAAGTAGTTGTGGGCGTTGATGTTGTTCAATATGCTTACCGTTACTAGTCCAATCTTGTTTCGATGGTATTGTGGGATGAAGCGGCCGGACCGACCTTACGTACTCTTCGTGAGGCAGGTTCCACCGATTGACATGCACTTGGTGCATAAGGTGGCTAGCGGGTGCCATTCTCTCCCACTTTAGTCGAGCGGATTCGATGAAAAGGGTCCTTATGAAGGGTAAATAGCAATTGGCATATCACGTTGTGGTTTTGCGTAGGTAAGAAAGCGTTCTTGCTAGAAACCCATAGCAGCCACGTAAAACATGCAACAACAATTAGAGGGCGTCTAACTTGTTTTTGCGGGGTATGCTATGTGATGTGATATGGCCAAGAAGAATGTGATGAATGATATGTGATGTATGAAATTGATCATGTTCTTGTAATAGGAATCACGACTTGCATGTCGATGAGTATGACAACCGGCAGAGCCATAGGAGTTGTCTTTATTTATTGTATGACCTGCGTGTCATTGAACAACGCCATGTAATTACTTTACTTTATTGCTAACGGTAGCCATAGTAGTAGAAGTAATAAGTTGGCGAGACAACTTCATGGAACACGATGATGGAGATCATGATGATGGAGATCATGGTGTCATGCGGTGGCGATGATAATCATGGAGCCCGAAGATGGAGATCAAAGGAGCAAAATGATATTGGCCATATCATGTCACTATTTGATTGCATGTGATGTTTATCATGTTTATGCATCTTGTTTGCTTAGGACGACGGTAGTAAATAAGATGATCCCTTACAAAATTTCAAGAAGTGTTCTCCCCTAACTATGCACCGTTGCTACAGTTCGTCGCTTCTAAGCACCACGTGATGATCGGGTGTGATGGATTCTTACGTTCACATACAGCGGGTGTAAGACAGTTTTACAGCGAAAACACTTAGGGTTAACCAGCGAGCCTAGCATGTACAGACATGGCCTCGGAACACGGAGACCGAAAGGTCGAGCATGAGTCGTATGGAGGATACGATCAACATGAAGATGTTCACCGATGATGACTAGACCGTCTCACGTGATGATCGGACACGGCCTAGTTGACTTGGATCATGTAATCACTTAGATGACCGAGAGGATGTCTATCGAGTGGGAGTTCATAAGATGAACTTAATTATCTGAACATAGTCAAAAGATCTTTGCAAATTATGTCGTATGCTCACGTTTTAGTTCCTTTGTTTAGATATGTTCCTAGAGAAAATATAGTTGAAAGTTGGCGATGGCGATTATGCGGACGAGAGAAAGCTTATGTCCTTAATGCACGCTCGATGTCTTTGAACCCCAAGCGTCGTTTGTGGATGTTGCGAACATCGGACATACACGCGTTTTGATAACTACGTGATAGTTCGGTTGAGCGGTTTAGAGTTGAGGCACCAAAGGCGTTTTGAAATATCGCGGAACATATGAGATGTTTGAGGGCTGAAATTGAGATTTGGGCTCGTGCCACGTCAAGAGGTATTAGACCTCCGGCGATTTTCTTAGCCTGCAAACTAAGGAGAAAAGCTCAATCGTTGAGCTTGTGCTCAGATTGTCGAGTCAACAATCACTTGAATCGAGTGGGAGTTGATCTTCCGGATGAGATAGTGATGTTTCGCCAAAGTCATTGCCACCAAGCTGCTAGAGCTTCGTGATGAGCTATAACATATCGGGGATAGATATGATGATCCTTGAGGTATTCGCCATGTTTGACACGCGAAAGTAGAAATCAAGAAGGAGCATCAATTGTTGATGGTTGGTGAAACCACTAGTTTCAAGAAGGGCAAGGGCAAGAAGGGATACTTCATGAAGCGGCAAATCATTTGCTACTCTAGTGAAGAAACCCAAGGTTGAACCCAAAGCCGAGACTAAGTGCTTACGTAATAAGGGAACAACCTTTGGGCGGAATTACCCTAGATACTTGGTAGATGAGAAGGGTGGCAAGGTCGATAGAAGTATATTGGATATACATTATGTTAATGTGTACTTTACTAGTACTCCTAGTAGCACCAGGTATTAGATACGGTTCGATTGCTAAGTGTTAGTAACTCGAAATAAAAGCTACGGAATAAACGGAGACTAGCTAAAGGAGAGCTGACGATATGTGTTGGAAGTGTTTCCAAGGTTGATGTGATCAAGCATTGCACGTTCCCTCTACCATCGAGATTTGGTGTTTGCGTTGAGCATAGACATGATTGGATTATGTCTATCGCAATACGGTTATTCATTTAAGGAGAATAATGGTTACTCTATTTATTTGAATAATATCTTCAATGGTCTGGCACCTAAAGGAATGGTTTATTGAATCTTGATCGTAGTGATACACATTATCATGCCAAAAAGATATAAGATAGTAATGATAGTATCACTTACTTGTGGCACTGCCATGTAAGTCATATTGGTGTAAAACACATGAAGAAGCTCCATGTTGATGGATCTTTGGACTCACTCGTTTTGAAAAGTTTGAGACATGCGAACCATGTCTATTGGTGTATACGCATGAAGAAACTCCATGCAGATGGATCGTTTGGACTCACTTGATTTTGAATCACTTAAGATATACAAATCATACCACATGGCCAAGATGACTAAAAAGCCTCGTTTTTTGGTAAAATGGAACAAGATAGCAACTTGTTGGAAGTAACACATTTTGATGTGTGCAGTCAATGAGTCTTTGAGGCATCTGATGAATATCGTTATGTTCTTACTTCACGAGATGATTCGAGTAGATGTAGAGTATATTTACTTGATGAAACACAAGTCTGAATTATTGAATGGTTCAAGTAATTTCAGAGTGAAGTTGAAGATCATCGTGACAAGAGGATGAAATGTCTATGATATGATCATAAAGATCGATATCTGAGTTCGAGTTTGGCACACAATTAAGACATTGTGGAAATTGTTTCACAATTAATACGCTGGAACACCATAGTTTGATGGTGTGTCCGAACATCATAGTTGCACCCTACTGGATATGGTGCGTACCATGATGTCTCTTATCGAATTACCACTATCGTTTATGGGTTAGGCATTAGAGACAACCACATTCACTTTAAATAGGGCACCACGTAATTCCGTTGAGATGACACCGTATGAACTATGGTTTAGAGAAACCTAAGCTGTCATTTCTAAAAGGTTTGGGGCTGCGATGCTTATGTGGAAAAGTTTCAGGTTGATAAGCTCGAACCCAAAGCGGATAAAATGCATCTTCATAGGACACCCAAAACAGTTGGGTATACCTCCTAATTCTGATCCAAAAGCAATATGGATAGTTTCTTGAATCGGGTCCTTTCTCGAGGAAAAGTTTGTCTCGAAAAGTTGAGTGGGAGGATGGTGGAGACTTGATATGGTTATTGAACCGTCACTACAACTAGTGTGTAGCAGGGCACAGGAAGTTGTTCCTGTGGCACCTACACCAATTGAAGTAGAAGCTTATGATAGTGATCATGAAACTTCGGATCAAGTCACTACCATTCCTCGTAGGGTGACAAGGGTGCGTACTGCTTAAGAGTGGTACAGTAATCCTGTCTTGAAGGTCATGTTGCTAGACAACAGCGAACCTACGAGCTATGAAGAAGCAATGGTGGGCCCAAATTCCGACAAATGGTTAGAAGCCATGAAATCCGAGACAGGATCCATGTATCAGAACAAAGCATGGACTTTGGTGGACTTGCCCGATGATCGGCAAGCCATTGAGATAAATGGATCTTTAAGAAGAAGACGGACGTGGACGGTAATGCCACCGTCTATGAAGCTCGACTTGTGGCGAAGAGTTTTTCTCAAGTTCAAGGAGTTGACTACGATGAGATTTTCTCATCCATAGCGATGCTTAAGTCCGTCGGAATCATGTTAGCATTAGCTGCATTTATGAAATCTGGCAGATGGATGTCAAAATGAGTTTCCTTACCGGTTTTAAGTAAGGAAAGGTTGTATGTGATACAATCGAGAAAAGTTTTGTCGATCCTAAGGATGCTAAAAGGTATGCTAGCTCAATGATCCTTCTAAAAATGGAGTAAGCATCTCGGAGTTGGAATATGTACTTTGATAAGATGATCAAAGATTTTGGGTTTATACAAATTTATGAGAAACTTGTATTTCCAAAGAAGTGAGTGGGAGCACTATAGAATTTCGGTGAGTATATGTTATTGACATATTGTTGATCGAAATGATGTAGAATTCTGGAAAGCATATAGGGTTATTTGAAAAGTGTTTTCAATGGAAAACTGGATTAAGCTACTTGAACATTGAGCATCAAGATCTATGAGGATAGATCAAAAGCGCTTAATGGTACTTTCAAATGAGCATATACCTTAACATGATCTTGAAGGTGTTCAAGATGGATCGATCCAAAGAAGGAGTTCTTGCGACATGTAAGGTATGAAGTTAAGACTTAAAGCTCGACCACGGCAGAGAGAGAGAAAGGACGAAGGTCGTCCCTATGCTTTATACATAGGCTCTACGGTATGCTATCTTGTGTACCGCACCGGAAGTGTGCCTTGCCATGAGTCGATCAAGGGTACAAGAATGATCGAGGAATGGATCATTGGACGTGATCAAAATTGTCCTTGGAGTAAATAAGGACATGTTTCTCGATTATGGAGGTGATAAAGAGTTGGCGTAAAGGATTACGTCGATGCAAGCTTTAACACCTATCCGAGTGACTCGAGTAGCAAACCGGATCGTATAGTGGAGCAACCATTTGGAATAGTTCCAAGTGGAGCGTGGAAGCGACATTCTGAGAATGACCTAGAGATTTGCGAAGTACATACGGATCTGAATGTTGCGAGACCGTTGACTAAAACCTCTGTCACAAGCAAAACATGATCAAACCCAGAACTCATTGAGTCTTAATCACATGATGATGTGAACTAGTTTAATGACACTAGTAAACTCTTTAGATGTTGGTCACATGGCGATGTGACTGTCAATGTTAATCACATGGCGATGTGAACTAGATTATTGACTCTAGTGCAAGTGGGAGGCTGTTGGAAATATGCCTAGAGGCAATAATAAAAGTATTATTATATTTCCTTGTTAATAATAATTGTCTTTTATTCATGCTATAAGCTGTATTATCCGGAAATCGTAATACGTGTGAATACATAGACCACAATATGTCCCTAGTGAGCCTCTAGTTGACTAGCTCGTTGTGATCAGCAGATAGTCATGGTTTCTGACTATGGACATTGGATGTAGTTGATAACGGGATCACATCATTAGGAGAATGATGTGATGGACAAGACAATCCTAAGCCTAGCACTAAAGATCGTGTAGTTCGTTTGCTAGAGCTTTTCCAATGTCAAGTATCTTTTCTTAGACCATGAGATTGTGCAACTCCGGATACCGTAGGAATGCTTTGGGTGTACCAAACATCCTGGCAATGGCGGGTGGCTATAAAGGTGCACTACAGGTATCTCGAAAGTGTTTGTTGGGTTGTACGAATCGAGGCGGGATTTGTCACTCCGTGTAAGCGGAGAGGTATCTCTGGGCCCACTCGGTAGGACATCATAATAAATGTGCACAATGTGACCAAGGGGTTGATCACGGGATGATGTGTTCGGAGCGAGTAAAGAGACTTGCCGTGTAACGAGATTGAACAAGGTATCGGTATACCGACGATCGAATCTCGGGCAAGTACAATACCGTTAGACAAAGGGAATTGTATACGGGATTGATTGAGTCCTTGACATCGTGGTTCATCCGATGAGATCATCGTGGAACATGTAGGAGCCAACATGGGTATCCAGATCCGCTGTTGGTTATTGACGGGAGAACGTCTCGGTCATGTCTACATGTCTCCCGAACCGTAGGGTCTACACATAAGGTTCGATGGCGCTAGGGTTATAAAGGAAGTTTGTATGTGGTTGCGAATGTTGTTGAGTCCGGATGAGATCCGGACGTCACGAGGAGTTCGGAATGGTCGGAGGTAAAGATTTATATATGGGAAGTCCTATTTTGGCCCGGAAAATGTTGGGATTTTTCGGTATTGTCTGCAGGAAGGTTCTAGAAGGTTCGGAGTGGGTCCCACCTGCATGGGGGACCCACATGAACGTGGTAGTGGGGGCAAGGCCCCACACCCCTGGTCAAGGTGCACCAAGATCCCCCTTAGAAGGAATAAGATCATATCCGAAGGATAAGATCAAGATCCTAAAAAGGGGGGATAACAACCGGTGGGGAAGGAAATGTTGGGATTTCTTACCTCCCACCTTGGCCAACGCCCCAATGGACTTGGAGGGCAAGAAACCAGCCCCTCCACCCCTATATATAGTGGGGAGGCGCATGGGAGCTCTGAGGCGAAGTTACAGGTGCAGCCCTCCCCTCTCCCAAGTCCTCCTCCTCTCCCGCGGTGCTTGGCGAAGCCTGCGGGATGCCACGCTCCTCCACCACCACCACGACGTCGTCTGCTGCTGGATGGAGTCTTCCTCAACCTCTCCCTCTCTCCTTGCTGGATCAAGGCATGGGAGGCGTCACCGGGGCTGTACGTGTGTTGAGCAGCGGAGGTGCCGTCCGTTCGGCACTAGGATCTCCGGTGATTTGGATCATGGCGAGTCTGACTCCTTCAACCCCGTTCTCTTGAGCGCTTCGCTTAGCGATCTACAAGGGTATGTAGATGCACTCTCCTTCCCCTCGTTGCTAGTTTCTCCATTGATAGATCTTGGTGACACGTAGGAAAATTTTGAATTTCTGCTACGTTCCCCAACACCCCGTGCCAGTGGTATGTGATGAATATGGGAGCAAGGCTCCACGAAAATGTTATTTGAAATGTTGGGCATGGGGGTTACTGCCAATCGAGTGGACTCCATGTTAGTGTCAACTAGGGAAAGGTAGTGATCGGTGCTTACCGGGTACTTGAGTCTGAATGGTCGTGGATGACACGGAAGTTCCCCGGATCTAGTGGGTAAAGTGTGCAACCTTTGCAGAGTGTAAAACTATTCGAATAGCCGTGTCCACGGTCATGGACAGTAGGGTAACCGCTCTTGGGCTACGTCCACTTGTTTTCAAACCCAGTGTGCGTGATGATGGAAATGACTTGGGTCAAGTCAAAGGACTTGACACGACTGAGATGGGTTGGTGCCCACTCTGTTTATGATAAATGGGTTGGTGCCCACTCTATTTATGTTGATATCTGTGACCAGATCTCATGGTACTTGAGTTCTCTTGATGCATGCTTTATAGGATGTTGAACATGTCATTGCACTCAAAACTAGCTTTATGCAAAATTTACCTATGTCATGCATTGTTGTACCTTGAACCAAAACATGGGTTGCTTGCGAGTACATTCAAAGTACTCATTGGCTTGCCACTGGTTATTTAATTGACCAGGCTTGGAAGAACCGTAGTTCGAAGAAGAGTTCTTTGGAGCGATCATGCGAACTAGGGCGTTTCGGTCGAGAATGCTGTAGGGTTAAGGCGGATGGCATGGGTTCTACTTATCGACGACGATTTCCGTTGCTTATGTTTCATTTGATGTTCAGCCCTTAAGGCTTTATCGATGTAAGACTTGACCATAATGGTCACAATTTGTGTAAGACGGTATGTATGGATGTAAGACTCTTGTTATTCAGATTCTGTGTGTTTAGTGAGCATTGATCTCTGGGATCACTGTACACGTGCATTCGGTGATCTCGACTTATAAGTCGGGGTCCCCACAGATACATTGCTTCTCAGCCACCCATTCATATGTGGGTGGTGACGAATAATAACTAATCTCTTCTGCAGGGTCAGGTCTTCAGACAACAATAAATGTCTGACGAATTTGCTGAAGACCTGACAAGTGCTTGTTGGGATGTAAGCTAACCAGGATGATATTAACACTTCATGTCACACATCCATTATGTTGCTTACATTACTATATACTTATGAAACTTACTGACGAAATTGATCATCATATTCTTCACTCTGAATTATATGAATTTGTAAGTCGGACTATTGCTTCTACAGGATGACACACCAATTCCACTGATTGGTCTTTGATAGTGGTTGCATGAATCACGTGACTGGTGATAGGAATCTACTCACCTAAGCTCCCCTCACCCCATTTCGTTTGAAGCATATCACCTCCGCTAACAAAGGCAAAAGTAAGGTATTGGACCTAGGTAAGTTTGCTATCTCGAAGGATCGACACATGGAAAAGGTGACGCTTGTCGAATCGCTTGGATACAACCTCATGTCCGTCTCAATGCTTTGTGATCTTGATATGATTGTCATCTTTGGCAAATATAGATGCATTGTGATGTTGGACTCTATCAAATCCAAAGTCTTCGGAGGCTTTAGGAGAGGTGATTTGTACATTGTACATTTCTCTCTAGGTCCTTAGCCTGCCACATGCATCTTGGCAAACACTTCAGAATGCTGGTTGTGGCATTGATGACTTGGACATGCTTGCATGAGGGATTTTAGCACTCTTGTCAAGAAGAAGCACATCATAGGCGTCGAGGGCGTCAAATTCGTCAAAGATCATTTGTGTGCTGCTTGTGAGTCTGGGAAGATGACCAACTCAAATCACACAGCAAAGACAATCATGACCACTACTCGTCCCTTTGAATTACTTCACATGGATCTGTTTAGTCATACCCATTATGCCACACTAACCAATGCGACATCACTCTATGGTTTCATCATAGTTGATGACTATTCTCATTACACTTGGGTGCACATCATTACCTTCAAAACTAAAGTGCGGGATGTCTTGAGAAGATTCTCCAATCGGGCCATGACAAATTATGCTCTCAAGATCAAGCACATCAGAAGCGACAACGGCACCGAGTTCAAGAACACCAGACTTGATGACTATCTTGACGAACTTGGTATCACTCAGGAGCTAAGCAGAATGGGGATGAAGAATGTAAGAACAGGACACTCATCGAGATGGCTTGCACTGTGCTGATGGCTACGCTCCAACCTATTGCTTCATGGCAAGAGGCGCAAAGGTAACCTCACAAGAAGCTTACTTTAATACTTCCAGTGATGACGACTCTGAGTGTGAAGCTAAATCTAGCTATAAGAAACATGCTAAGATTGCAACTGAACAACAAACTGCTATGGGAAAGATGCAAAAACTGCTAGACAAAAGGAATGATATGTTGGATGAGGAAATGGATCATAGTCAAACCTTGTCTGAAGAACTCAGGCGTCTTCAGTCAAAGAATGATGAACTTGAGAGTCTTCGTGTGGCCCTCTCATCCGAACAAGAGAAGTTGTCCTATGAATTTCTTCAATGTAAGCAACATCTCGAGAAACTGAGAGCTTCTTATTATGATCTTCAAAAAGAGAATGATTCTTTGCTCGCTCAACAGATCAATACCTCTCAAGAATAATTTGTTGCACCATGCTTAAAATGCTTGGAACACGAAAATGCAAATTCTTCAGCTAAATGTTCAAATGCTTTAATTCTTGCAATCTCTTGAGCGTATGCGTGGTATCAATCCCCTCAACTGAGGAGACCACAAGTGTCAGTAACAACAATGCAAGGTTAAAGGAATGGTATGTCACGGGCATGTATAAAAGCCTCAAAAGGGCACCAAACCCTTTGTGATGTACTCAAGAAATAGATCTGAACATGAACCCTAGGAAAGAGGGTATTGCTTTTGAGAGAAAGCTCAATACTGATTGATCATATTGGGAAGCTGAGCAGTTTCCCCAAACTGCATGGGTCGCTACAAAAGGGCCTCTGGTAGATCTATCCACCTTATGTGGTTACAACTATGATACTTCATATTCCTTAGATGAGTCATTTTACTCTAATTACAAGCTGCTCAAAACCCAAACCAATGAAGTATTTGGCAGATTCACTTTGGTACTAAGCTGAGGAATAGGCCCGATGAAGAAAATCAGGTGCCCAAAATCCTTCTTCAAAATCTTGGTGAATGTCATCATGACATTACCGAGCGAAGAAAAAGCATCCGGGTTGAATTCTTCATTTGGACCAAAGTCGTCAAATTGTCGTAGACCTATTTTGATTATGCTAATGCTACATTTCTGAAACAAACAATTATTTGATGAATATGTGCATTATTCTTCGAACCACGATGCTCAAAAATCTTCAAAGAATTTCTCTGCATATTCATTTGAGTACTATAACCCCCCTGTGAAGAGAAATGCATACTCTTCAATGCCTAAATTCTCGATAAATGTGCTACGATACATTGCTTCTCAGCCAACCATTCATATGTGGGTGGTGACGAAGAATAACTAATCTCTTCTGCGAGGTCGGTCTTGAACAACAATAAATGTCGGCGAATTTCTTTGAAGACGACAAGTGCTTGTTGGGATGTAAGCTAACCAGGATGATATTAACACTTCATGTCACACATCCCTTATGTTGCTTACATTACTATCTACTTATGAAACTTACTGACAAAATTGATCATCATATTCTTCACTCTGAATTATATGAATTTGTAAGTCGGACTATTGCTTCTACAGGATGACACACCCAATTCCACTGATTGGTCTTCGATAGTGGTTGCATGAATCACGTGACTGGTGATAGGAATCTACTCACCTAAGCTCCCCTCACCCCATTCGTTTGAAGCATATCACCTCCGCTGACAAAGGCAAAAGTAAGGTATTGGACCTAGGTAAGGTTGCTATCTCGAAGGATCGACACATGGAAAAGGTGACGCTTGTCGAATCCCTTGGATACAACCTCATGTCCGTCTCAATGCTTTGTGATCTTGATATGATTGTCATCTTTGGCAAATATAGATGCATTGTGATGTTGGATTCTATCAAATCCAAAGTCTTCGGAGGCTTTAGGAGAGGTGATTTGTACATTGTACATTTCTCTCTAGGTCCTCAGCTTGCCACATGCATCTTGGCAAACACTTCAGAATGCTGGTTGTGGCATTGATGACTTGGACATGCTTGCATGAGGATTTTAACACTCTTGTCAGAAGAAGCACATCATAGGCGTCGAGGCGTCAAATTCGTCAAAGATCATTTGTGTCTTTGCTTGTGAGTGCAGGAAGATGACCAACTCAAATCACACAACAAAGACAATCATGACCACTACTCGTCCCTTTGAATTACTTCACATGGATCTGTTTAGTCATACCCATTATGCCACACTAACCAATGCGACATCACTCTATGGTTTCATCATAGTTGATGACTATTCTCATTACACTTGGGTGCACATCATTACCTTCAAAACTAAAGTGCGGGATGTCTTGAGAAGATTCTCCAATCGAGCCATGACAAATTATGCTCTCAAGATCAAGCACATCAGAAGCGACAACGGCACTGTCGGTGTCAAAACCGGTGGATCTCGGGTAGGGGGTCCCGAACTGTGCGTCTAGGCGGATGGTAACAGGAGACAAGGGACACAATGTTTTACCCAGTTGGGCCCTCTCGATGGAGGTAAAACCCTACGTCTGCTTGATTAATATTGATGATATGGGTAGTACAAGAGTAGATCTACCACGAGATCAAGGAGGCTAAACCTAGAAGCTAGCCTATGGTATGATTGTTGTAATGTATGTTGTCCTACGGACTAAGGCCCTCGGTTTATATAGACACTTAGGAGGCTAGGGTTACAGTCGGTTACAATGGTAGGAGATCTACATATCCGTATCGCCAAGCTTGCCTTCCACGCCAAGAAAGTACCTTGGGACACGGCGGAGTCTTCAATCTTCTATCTTCGTAATCTTGGAGTCCGGCGGATATTGATAGTCCAGCCGTCCGGACACCCCCTAGTCCAGGACTCCCTCAGTAGCCCCTGAACCAGTCTTCAATGACGATGAGTCCGGCGTGCATAATGTTCGGCATTGCAAGGCGGGTTCCTTCCTTGAATAATCCAGGGAAGATGATGAACACCAGGATAATGTCCGGCTCTGCAAATAATTTCCACGTTCCACCGTAGAGAGAAATAAACATATACACTGATTCAATCTGCTGACTTATTATGCGGCGCGTCATCACACCGCTACCAAGCCCTTGTTTGAATTGTTTTTTTACTTATTCCACCTCGGCACGTTCGTGAGCGGTTTCCTTAACACGTCTTGTCGAGCGGAGATCGTGTCCCCTTTATTCGGGATCCTCATCAATACGTGCGTGGGTAACCCAACCGTTCCGTCGCCCGCCTCCTCTATCGAAGGGAATCCTAAGCGGTCGCGGAGGCGGCCCTTGGTATTTCTTCCTTTATAAGTGGACCAAGGCATGTCCTTGTCTTTCAACCTCGCATCAAATCTTTCCTCTGCTTCGGTTCCAACACCTAGAGCTTGATTGGCGCGCGGATCCACAACAATGTCGCTCCGACCTCCGGGGCTGGTGGATGCCCTCCTCCGTCACGGAGGAGGACATAATGAGTTGCGTGAGGCCAAGTGCACAGCCTCTGAAGTTTCACACAGGTTGCCGCCCGGGGCAGGCCGTGCCAGCCCCGAGCCCGGCGAATCGTCATTTCGCATCTCACCTCCGTCGAGATTAGGCTTCCAGCGGATCCTTTCGTGAGAGGGCTCCTATTCTACTACGGGCTGGACTTCCACGACTTGGCTCGAGTCCATCCTCCATATCTCGCATTTATCATCGTCTGCGAAGCCTTCCTCCGCGTCATCCCCACTTGGCCTATGGCTGAAAACATTTAAGGTGGAGCCAAAGATGATCGGGCGTCAGCGAGTCTTGGCGGGCGACCATAAGAAAGAAGGTCGATGCCCGTGGCTCGAAGGTTCCTTCTAAGAGGCTGGGATTGTGGCGGCGAGTGGTTTTACATCCTTTGCTCCAAGGCGACAAGCAAAAGCCGCCGCCCTCCTTCCGCCTTGGGACCTCCACGCCGGTGATGTCGTGGGTCGACCAAGGAGCTCAATTGGGGGCCGTCAGGGCGTGCCCTCACTGCGAGGCAGTTCGAGAACTCCAAACAAGGAGATCGACTGGTCAAGGTGATCACGAGTCATGCTAATCGAGGCATCTCCTACCCTGCAAGCGTCGTCCTCTCCGTCTATGGGAGTCTAATCCGGAGGACCTCGTATTCTCCAGCATTTTATGGGAGCGACACCCACGGAGATGTCTGAGCTGTTCTTGGACCCGGTGGCGTGTCGGATTCAGCCGAGGGCGCGAGGCCTAAGCGCGATCGCCGGATACTCGGGTAAATAGCTCAAAGCCGGACATTCTATTTGTATGCCTTTCAAAGTTTGTCTCGACCCTTTGTTCTTCTGAGGAATGGGTGGGCGATCAAGGCTGATAAGGTGTCGGCCCCCTCCCGAGAGACCGCCTTGGAGCCGTCTTTGGTCGAGAATGTTGGAGGTCGCGCCCACGGAGGAGGCGGGGGAAATAAAGGCTAATACTTCACCCAAGGGGGTGAAGAGGAGGAACCAGGATCCCTCCTTGAGAGGAGAAGAGGACCGCCTCCGAAGATCCGGAGGCCAAAGCCCCTAAGCGTGGGAAGAAATCCTCACGGAAGTCCGGCGTCGGAAAGAATCCGGATCGCAATCATCATTGAAGGACCAGCTCTCCAGCGAGCCGTAAGTATAAAAAGGAAATTAATCAATAAAGTACCTTCATTTACGCTTACATAGGTAACGAAATATTTATATCGCGATTCGGATCTGCGGCCGTCTCGAGATGAGTTCATCCTCGGGGACCTTCTTAGGAGATGATGGAAGTAATCGCCTCCGTCTGCGGCGCTGCCAGATGATGGCGGCGAGCCGAAGTGTCGTCGCGGGCGTCCACGAGTCGAAGGGCGGAGAGTTCGGCACCAGCGAGAGGCGGCGGGAGAAGGCGAAGAGTGCGCTCGAGGCGTCCATTTGAAGATCACCGTGCGTTAATGCGTATGGTGATTGGAAGGATTTCGTCCGTGGCGGATTGCGTAACGCCGCCATGAGCTTCTGGCGGGTTTTGAGTATCTGAAAATAACGCACCCTGTGTTTTTAACAGTTGTGCATATAAAAATCGCCTGTATAGATAGTAGCCCTAAGACTCGGTAGGTTGTCGAATCTGACGGCGTGCGAGGATCAAAATCTCAGCACCTCGGGTAATGAATACGCCGTTATGATCTGGTGGCGGATAGTCGAGGGCCAGCGGACTAATTTTGCGAATTAGTCGACAACTTGGCGTGGAAGATGCGACATCGCGCTTGTCAACAAGCGACTTGACGAGTCGCAAGGTAAATAAATTCTCATGGCCGCTTTATTGAGTGGGTCAAAGCCGCCTCTAATAAGTTATATGCTGTTTATCTGACGCAGTCTTTGCTCTTTGTGGAAAGCCTTGGGCGAACTTGCTCTAGCTAAAAGCAAGCCGAAGGAGTAACCTTGTTGCCGTGAGGGCGACAAAAGTTGAAGGCGAAAAGCGGCGCCTTGCCTAGCGAGGCGGAGGTGGCAGTGGCCAAGAAATTAAAGGATGCTACCGACCGCAATGAGGCCCTTGAAAAGGCGCTTATCGAGCGGGAAGACTGAAGAAGGCCACCGCCGAAGCCAAGGATGCCGCTCGCAATGCGGGCTATGAAGGAGGAGCTGCGCCAAGCGGAGAAATCACGGTGGCAAGCCTTTTCGATCGTCGCCGATTTATGGATGCGGTATGCTCAATTTGGCGTTTGTGGAGTTCGGAGGATCCATATATGGACTTGGCTGCGAGTGCGGTGATGCGTTAAGCACTTCGAGCCGGGGGATCACGAGGCGGAAGAGTTATATTGGTCTCAATTCCACAGTCCGGATCGCCCTCTTCGCGACAGACAGGTTGGCCAAATGGGCGAACTAAATAGGCTGTCCGGAATGGCCATGGCCGACATCGTGGCCCATATGCGGCCGAGAGGTCTAAAGCGACGAGCTACTTGACCCTCTGCAGCAATTCCTTGTGCGGTGCCGCATATAAAGAGATGAAGCGGTCGGCTGCGCCGGTAGCGGATGGCTCTTGTCCGTGTGAAGGTGTATTATCCGAGATGGATGCCACGCCGTTGCCGCCCAGGTCGGATGAAAGCCGGCTCCTGCGAGCACTACCGGAGAAGTCATGCGTGGTGCTTTCGTAAAGTAAGGCGCGATGCTCAAAGAATGTAACGTTCAAATGAGCGTAGTACCTTATAAATCAATGATTATAGTTTGAATGCTTTTTATACTTGTGCTTCCAAGTAGTAAAACTTCTCCTATCTGACGTTCGTATACTTGTGTATTACGAAAGATCGGTCTTGGTTTCAGCCCCTCGCACAAGGTCTTTGGGGTGTTACATAAAAGGTGCGTTTTCACACTTAATCCGGCGTCTCGGTCTGTTAAAAGGAGGTGGTAGCGTAGCGAACGAGGCAATCCGGACTATAACGCTTTATCTCTTCCATTTAGCCAATGGAGCTCGAGGTGGGGCTCGACATAGCCCTGATGACACCGCACATCTCCGGATTAAGAGTGCGTATGTACTGACGGAAGCGGTCCTTCGTCAGCGAAATTCTAAACATTCCGATAGTCGATCAAGTGGTGACGGACTCTCGCTATATCATGGCGATCGGTTTCGGCTTTCTCTCTTGAGGTGCTCGCCCGGCGGCCAGGCACTGTCGCGATAGTTCTCCTGGTGCCGCGTTAGCGGGTGATCTGAGCGTAAGGCAGCAAAACACGAGGCGGGCAAGCGCAACATTAGACCAAAGACATGATTGGGCTGATGCATATAATGCCTAACTTCGAGGCGCGAACACTCCGAAGGTGTTGGACTTTATAATAATGGGCAGAATTATGCCCTAAGCCCTAGTGTCGAGTGCGGGCATGGTCTTTGGCGGCCGATGCCAGCGTCGAGCTCGCTTTGGCTATAGGAAGAAACCAAGGAGAATAACAACAAGAGCGGTAAAAAAGGTTTACGCGGGGTTTTAATCGAAAAGAATCCTGCATAGCGGGTCCCTCTTGCGTCTGCGCTGTGTCTCCGTTCGCCGTTATCTGGACAGAATGCATACGTTGTTCATCTGGAGAAAGAGAGAGCGTTTAGCCTTAGAAATACTTCGATGCGAAAAATATGCAAAAGAGGAGATATAGATAATTAAAGCAAGGTTTATAAGAAACCACGGTGATTTGTCTTGCGCAGCCCACAGTGAAAGGGTATGCGGCGAGGCCCCTAACTCTTGAGTCGGATTCGTCTATCCGAGTCCGGGGTCTTTAAGTGACCCTCGCATTGAAATGGTGCCATGTGGACGGGCATCTTGAGTGTAAGAGGCAGCGTAATGCGGTATGGCGTTGAAGCGGACAAAAGCCTTCGTCCCAAGAGTGCTTGATATTCACTTTCAAATGGGGCGGTGTGAAAGATTAGTTTTCACGTCGAAAATTGTTGGCGATCGAACACGACTTCTAGTAATGTCGTGCTGTGCACTTGGCGTAAGGGCACTGGCTTCACTCCTTTGAAGGAAGTGCGGTGTGTCGAATTTTGGTAGGGTCTATCCCCATCCTGCGGATTGTGTTTGAATATAGCAGGTTTAAATCACTGCCTCCGTCCATGAGGACTGTAGTAAATTGTAATCCGTCTATTGTGGGATTCAATATCGAAGTCCGTCCAGCGTTTGAGCGCTTACGGAATAGTCGGTGGTGAAAGTGATTGGTTTGGATGTCCAATTTCTGCGATCTACTGGCCTGGACCGTGCGAAGCTCTTTTTAGAAAGTGCCGCACTATTTTTTCGTGTTATCACATGAAGTGAGTTTCTTGCTTTGACCCCTTGTGGGAAAGTCTTTTGTTTTCCGGTGCCCTCTTTGCGGGGTTTATCTTCTTATTTGGACGCGTCGAGCCCCTTGTGTTCGGCGTTTAATCGGCGGACTGTTTAAAACCAACAATCCTGTGGGTGTGATTTGCGGGCCTTAAAGTCTTGTGGATTTGACATATCCGACCCGAATTTTGTGTAAGTTAGACGGTTAAATCATTTGTCGTCCTTGAGGGCGAGTCTTGTTATTGGACCGCGAGCTTTTGAATCCGGCGTTATTGCCGTGCTCTTTGGGCTTTTCTCTTTATTCGGCCTGTTCTTTTCTGCGTGATTTTCCATTTCCATATCTTATCTCGGATGTACTTGGGTGTTGGTCTTGCTTCTTGCTAGCCAGCTATCCTCTCCCACAAAAGCGGGTCATGAGGCTTGTTAGTGCGGACATTGTCCTCGGTTTCTCTTGGCGAGGTGCTGCGAAACCATTCGTCTCGGACATTGTGCTTGAAAGCTGCTAAGTCTTGGCGTCGAGACGATCGACTATTTGGTTCTTTTGGTAGAAACCTGTTCCGAATTTCATGTGACTCTCCGGGCTGTTGAGTTATATGACTTTAATCATCGATGTCAGGAGGGCGGACATAAGTCCCTTGAAAATTCGTTTTGAATGCTTCCTCGAGCTCTTCCCAACTTGATGTTTTACAGGAGGCTTTTGAGCCAATGCGGGCTGGCCCTTTGAGCTTGAGGGAGATATTTTATGGCGTGGAGATCGTCTCCTCGGCCATGTGTATATGTAGTATGTAATCTTCTATCCAGACTCGAGTGCATTGTTCCATCGTAGGCCTCTATGTTTATGGGTTTAAACCCTGCTTTGGAAATTCATGGTCGATACCTCATCGGTGAAACATAGTGGGTGTCTGGCGCCTCTGTATTTGTGTGCTCCGTTGTCGCCGGACACTTGGCGTGTTGCCTTGCTTCTTGGGGCCTTCTCCTTTGGCCCATAAATGGACTGGCTGGGCGTCTATCCTTCGAGTTCATTGGTGGAGTTGTGTGTGGCGCCGCTTTGAATTTGGCACGTCGTGCAGCCGTCTATCCACCGAGCACCCTTTTTATTTTTGGACGGTGGGGTTCTATGGCCTCCTCGTCAAATTCGATAACAGCTTGCGCTTGGGGGTAGCTCTTTGATTGATGGCGATTGCCGTGCTTATCTGCGGTGTTGAGCACTTTGCCCCATCTCATTTTGAGTGTTTCTTCGCTGTTGTGAGCTTAGTTTCTCCTTCTTGAGCTTCTTGCAATGCTGCCAAGTCTTCTCGGAGGTTCTTATTCTCCGGCGGTGTGTCCGACATGTGGTCGTCCGGACTGCTGTCTTCGCCGGGCTTTGATTGACTATCTGATTCGTCGTGTTCGGACGGTTGTTTATTTGCATGTTCTTCGTCTGATTGTGAGCCCTGCCGTATAGCGGGCTTGTTGGGAGCGTTGTTGTCGTCGAGGCGGGACTTAGCGCGGCGTTTGCGCTGTCGCTTTGGTCGTTTGTCGGCAGTGTTATCTGCCGTGGCCCGTTGGTCCTCGTTATCGCTCCCCTTTGGGGTATCCACCATATATATGTCATGCGACAAAGGTGGTCTGTTGTCTTTGTATAAGCTCGGTTTTTTCGTCTCGGCATCGTCGTCTATTCCGTCGATGTCGTCGAATCGCCATCTAGCATGTCGGTTAGATAAATCGGCGGTGGCTACAAAGTGGGTGGTGGGTGGGATCTGAATTTCTTCGTCGTCGAACCCCAACCATCTGGCGTAGTCGGCCGAGGATCTCTTGATAATGAGAGATGTTTGATGAATTCAGGATATCGCCGAAAGGCAAGTCTTTGGAAGATATGCGGCGGTGAATTCCGTAACGGCGCCGATCCGAATCGGCTGGTGGGGGCGCGGGAGGCTTGGTGTCCGCGAGTCGGCGCCTCGGAATCCAAGTTTCGCGAGGGACAAGATCGGTGTTCGGCTCCATCGCTGTGGATGTTGAAGCCCTGAGGCGGCGTCTAACCGCCGGCCCTCGATATCAAGCGATCGGCTCGGGCTGATGGCGGGCGGATCAGTCTGACCACCAAGGCCTTGTCCGTGACGAGCTAGGTCATGCCATCGTCGATCTTGCGGCGCTTGCTATGGCTCGAGTCCGTCGAAGATCGAGTCTCCGGGCATCGGCCGTGAAGTTTAAACTTCAAATCGACTGACGGCGGGCGTAGCTTCGATCTGCTCGGATGGCCAAGGAATTGGCCCATGATACAAAACCGCCCGAACACAAAGATCTCTTCGGGAGAAAAGTCTCACCCAGAACAGCGTTGTTGGTTGAAGATGCCATCGAGCCTATCAGGGACGACACAAAGGAACTCTCAATGAAAGCACCAATGTCGGTGTCAAAACTGGCGGATCTCGGGTAGGGGGTCCCGAACTGTTCGTCTAGGCGGATGGTAACAGGAGACAAGGGACACAATGTTTTTACCGAGTTGGGCCCTCTCGATGGAGGTAAAACCCTCGTCTGCTTGATTAATATTGATGATATGGGTAGTACAAGAGTAGATCTACCACGAGATCAAGGAGGCTAAACCCTAGAAGCTAGCCTATGGTATGATTGTTGTAATGTATGTTGTCCTACGGACTAAGGCCCTCCGGTTTATATAGACAGGAGGCTAGGGTTACAGTCGGTTACAATGGTAGGAGATCTACATATCCGTATCGCCAAGCTTGCCTTCCACGCCAAGGAAAGTACCTTCCGGACACGAGCCGGAGTCTTCAATCTTCTATCTTCGTAATCTTGGAGTCCGGCGGATATTGATAGTCCGGCCGTCCGGACACCCCCTAGTCGAGGACTCCCTCAGGCACCGAGTTCAAGAACACCAGACTTGATGACTATCTAGACGAACTTGGTATCACTCAGGAGCTAAGCAGAATGGGGATGAAGAATGTGAGAACAGGACACTCATCGAGATGGCTTGCACTATGCTGATGGCTACGCTCCAACCTATTGCTTCATGGCAAGAGGTGCAAAGGTAACCTCACAAGAAGCTTACTTTAATACTTCCAGTGATGACGACTCTGAGTGTGAAGCTAAATCTAGCTATAAGAAACATGCTAAGATTGCAACTGAACAACAAACTGCTATGGAAAAGATGCAAAAACTGCTAGACAAAAGCGATGATCTGTTGGATGAGGAAATGGATCATAGTTAAACCTTGTCTGAAGAACCCAGGCGTCTTCAGTCAAAGAATGATGAACTTGAGAGTCTTCGTGTGGCCCTCTCATCCGAACACGAGAAGTTGTCCTATGAATTTTTTCAATGTAAGCAACATCTTGAGAAACTGAGAGCGTCTTATTATGATCTTCAAAAAGAGAATGATTCTTTGCTCGCTCAACAGATCAATACCGCTCAAGAATAATTTGTTGCACCATGCTTAAAATGCCTGGAACACGAAAATGCAAATTCTTCAGCTAAATGTTCAAATGCTTCAGTTACTGCAATCTCTTGAACTGTGTCTATGGTATCAATCCCCTCAACTGAGGAGACCACAAGTGTAGTAACAACAATGCAAGGTTAAAGGAATGGTATGTCACGGGCATGTACAAAAGCCTCAAAGGGCACCAAACCCTTTGTGATGTACTCAAGAAATAGATCTGAACAAGAACCCTAGGAAGAGGGTATTGCTTTTGAGGAAAGCTCAATCTTGATTGATCATATTGGAAAGTGAGCAATATCCCAAAACTGCATGGAATTAGCTACAAAAGGGCCTCTGGTAGATCTATCCACCTTATGTGGTTACAACTATGATACTTCATATTCCTTAGATGAGTCATTTTACTCTAATTACAAGCTGTTCAAAACCCAAAACAATGAAGTATTTGGCAGATTCACTTTGGTACTAAGCTGAGGAATAGCCCTAGTGAAGAAAATCTGGGTGCCCAAAAGCCTTCTTCAAAATCTTGGTGAATGTCATCATGACATTACCGATGAAGAAAAAGCATCCGGGTTGAATTCTTCATTTGGACCAAAGTCGTCAAATTATCGAGACCTATTTTTATTATGCTCATGCTTACATTTCTGAAACAAACAGTTGTTTGATGAATATGTGCATTATTCTTTGAACCATGATGCTCAAAAATCTTCAAAGAATTTCTCTACATATTCATTTTAGTACTATAACCCCCCTGTGAAGAGAAATGCATACTCTTCAATGCCTAAATTCTATATAAATGTTCTACGAGACATTGCTTCTCAGCCACCCATTCATATGTGGGTGGTGACGAAGAATAACTAATCTCTTCTGCAGGGTCAGGTCTTCAGACAACAATAAATGTCTGACGAATTTGTTGAAGACCTGACAAGTGCTTGTTGGGATGTAAGCTAACCAGGATGATATTAACACTTCATGTCACACATCCCTTATGTTGCTTACATTACTATCTACTTATGAAACTTACTGACAAAATTGATCATCATATTCTTCACTCTGAATTATATGAATTTGTAAGTCAGACTATTGCTTCTACAGGATGACACACCCAATTCCACTGATTGGTCTTCGATAGTGGTTGCATGAATCACGTGACTGGTGATAGGAATCTACTCACCTAAGCTCCCCTCACCCCATTCGTTTGAAGCATATCACCTCCGCTGACAAAGGCAAAAGTAAGGTATTGGACCTAGGTAAGGTTGCTATCTCGAAGGATCGACACATGGAAAAGGTGATTGTCGGTGTCAAAACCGGTGGATCTCGGGTAGGGGGTCCCGAACTGTGCGTCTAGGCGGATGGTAACAGGAGACAAGGGACACGATGTTTTTACCCAGGTTTGGGCCCTCTCGATGGAGGTAAAACCCTACTCCTGCTTGATTGATATTGATGATATGGGTAGTACAAGAGTGGATGTACCACGAGATCAAGGAGGCTAAACCCTAGAAGCTAGCCCATGGTATGATTGTTGTAATGGTCGTTCGTCCTATGGACTAAAACCCTCCGGTTTATATAGACACCAGAGAGGGCTAGGGTTACACAGAGTCGGTTACAATGGTAGGAGATCTACATATCCGTATCGCCAAGCTTGCCTTCCACGCTAGGGAAAGTCCCATCCGGACATGGGACGAAGTCTTCAATCTTGTATCTTCATAGTCTTGGAGTCCGGCCGATGATGATAGTCCGGCTATCCGGACACCCCCTAGTCCAGGACTCCTAAGTAGCCCCTGAACCAGGCTTCAATGACGATGAGTCCGACGCGCATATTGCTCGGTATTGCAAGGCGGGTTCCTCCTCGGAATAATTCATAGAAGATTGTGAACACCAGGATAGTGTCCGGCTCTGCAAAATAAATTACACATACCACCGTAGAGAGAATAATATATACACAAGTTCAATCTGCGGCGTATTTTGTGGCATGACATCATGCCACTACCAAGCCTTACTTGAATCATTTTATTATACCACCTCGGCGTGTTTAGCGAAGCGGTTTCCTTAACACGTCTTGTCGGTGCGAGATCGTGTTCCCCTTATTCGGGATTCCCATCAATACGAGCGTGGGTAACCCAACGCGCCATTGATTATGGCGCTTGGGAGATCAGCGAGTTTTACCGGGCGGTGGGGCGCATAGTCTTCGTCGCCCATATATAAGGGATAAGGATCCACCTTTTTACCTCGCCTTCTTCCTCCTTTGCTTATCCATCTCCGCGCTTTGGAGCTCCAGTAGCCCAAATCGCACATCTCGTCTCAACCTTCTCCGGCCATGTCGGGGCGAGAGGCAAGTGGATGGCCTCCTCCGTTCGGAGGGCACATCGAAGCTGCGTGGCGCCGAGATACCTATCCGGCGACATCGCGCACGGTTGCCGATGAGGGCAGCTCATCCCCCCCAGGCCTCATGAGAGGTCGTATTCCTTCCCCACTTCCTCCATGGATTGGGCTTCCACTTCATCCCTTCGTCCAGGGGCTCATGTACTACTACGGCTGGACTTCCACGATCTGGCGTAAACTTCATCCTCAACATCTCGGCGTTTATCGTGGTGTGCGAACCTTCCTCTGCATTCAGCCCCGCCCGACTTGTGGCTAAAACCTTCAATGTCAAGCGAAGGTGGTGAAGGGCGTCAAGCGGAGTCTTGAGGCGCCATGGTGGGCAAAATGCCCAGCGTCATCGGCTCGAGGTGCCTTCGTGGAGTCCGTCAAGGGTGGCAATCGGGGTGGTTCTACATCACCGAGCAGCGTGACCCTAAATGGGCAGCGGCCCCGAGTTCAGATCTGGTATCCCCATGCAGCTCACCTCACGGAAAAGAAGGGCTTGCTATGGGGTAGTTGGAAAGGCAGCAGGACTCGATCTGTCTCCGGACCCTAGTGAACAAGAAGCTTAAGCTTGTCGACATGATCCAGTCATGTTAGTCGCGGATTCTCCCTGCCCGACACGAGCCTTGATTTGTGGGAGTTTGATCCGGCCTGACACGGACCTGGCGGGCTCTTGACCTGACGTCTGAAGCTGCACGGAGGTGCTGTTCAAGGCGAGAAGCCCCGCATCCATGGCGAAGATCGCGGATTCAGCACGAAACGCCCGGTCGGCGAGGTAAGCTTTGCTATCCTTTATGGGACACTTATTTCTTTCATAGTTTGACTCTATGTGGGATCTAAAACTCCCAATGCCTTTAATAGGACTGGCAAAAGACGTCCGGACAGGTTAACTGTCTGGCTCCCCTTCCCGAAGACCCAAACGGACACCCGTTTGGCGGGGCTGCTGGTTCCGGCCCTTTATGTGGTGCCGGAAAAGAAGGCCAAGAAGAAGGCCACGGGAACTGAAGGAGTTCGGCGCCGAGTGTGTCGGACTCATCGTCCGATGGCTCCAAGCGGACTCCTCCCGAGCGAGGAGGAGAAAGAGGACTCTCCCGGGGGGAGAGAAGAAGAGGAAGGCTTCCCCAGCGAGGGAGGCGAAGGGTCAGAGGGAAGGACCCTTCCTCCGGACAGCTCATGCGCCGGCAGCGGTGACGAGGTGGCCCTCAAGGCCAAGCCCGGCGAGATCGTAAATATCCGGATTCCTAAATGATTTATAATTTCTCTTTTTTGCCACATGGTGTCATTCTAATGCCGCATACAACTGTAGTCCGGCCGGGGCGATTTTCCGCTTCTTGGCGGGTCCTTGCTCCGCCGGATGTGGATTCCATTCGACCGCCTCCACCCCTCGTGACCTTGAGGGCCTTGGCGGGATCCCGAGAGGACCCGCCGGGAGGAGGCTCGGGAGGTGCCACAGGCAACCTCCGGACTTCTGCTGGACTCCATGCTGGAACCCGGTGGTTCGGAGTCCGCCATGATGACTTTAGAAGAAGGGCAAGACCGTGACACCGGCGGCCTCCGTCAACGGAGGCACCGAACAACTTGTTGGAGGCGGCTCAATGGCGCTTCCATCGAGGAAGAACACCGCCTTGTCATGAGTGCGGTGATTGAAAGGATTCGACTTGCCAAGGCGGGCCGACCAAAACTGTAGCAGCCTTCTAACGGGCTTTGAGGTAGAAATTTTAAAATATGTAATGTAATACCGCATAGACAGTAGCCCTTATGCTCGGTTCGGTGTTGGAAAGAAAAACCGGATGAGGATCTAAAAGATATTCGCAAGAGTTCTAAAATTATGTCAATATGGGTTTGCAGGCTATTCTTGACCTCTGCCGCCTTGTTGCGGAGGTCGATGCTGAAGCAGAACCTCGGCGGTCAAACGAGCTCGGCCTTGCCAAGAAGCAGCTCGAGGACAAAGAAGGTGAGTAACACGCATTAAATTTGTACCTTCTGAGAAAAGGATTTTGGTTGCAAGAGAAATAACAAGGATAGCGTGGGCGCTGCGGGGCCATGAGCAGTGGCGACCACGAAGGAGGCCGTGTCTGCGGTCGGCGTAATCGACCCACGGAACAAGAGGGCGAGAGAAGCAGGAGGCGTGGGTGGCGGAGGTGCGGCAAGAGCTCGGGCTCTCATGAAAAGCATGAGAGTTTGGGCGCGACTCGAACTTCGAGTCGAGCTTGCCTCGGCTCTTGAGAGTGCCAAAACCGCTAAGGCCGAGGCCCATAAGGCCCTCCGGAGATTGAGGCGGTGAAGAAAATAGCGGCGGGTAAGGCATTTTTCATGCAAAGCAAGCATGTTAAAGTGAATTACATTACTTACGAATTCGGAGCTCTCGGGGGCGTTTGCAGATCTTCCTCTGGCGTGTCCGATCTTGCCGCATTCTCTGGGCGAGGAGGGAGCTCAGCGGAGAAGGTCTTGGTCTCGATATCTTTGAGGCGGACATCAGTGCCCTTAGCGACCAGCTAAAACAGTGGTCGAGCTCCACAAGGTAGCCGAGCAGGCCATGAAGGGCCTCATAGTCATTTGTGGCTGAAGAGGCCATGCACAGGAGCTACCGGATGCAGTGCGGTGGCTGGTGGATCGTGTCCACAGGTGGAAGTCATCAAGCGCTCCTTTGCATTGAAGGTGCCGTCGAGCCCTTGTCGCGCAAAGGTGCACTAGGGCAGGCTGGATCTTTGAAGCTTGACAGACGCGCCTCCGTGAGCAAGGAGTATCGCATGCCGAAATGTATTATAAGAGTGTCTGAAGGGTGCCCGCAAGATTGCGGATGAGTGCCCCAAAGATGTAATATTTGAGTAGACTACGCAATGTGTTATCTGTCTTGCTGAAAACTTTGTTCATATCGCTAAGCAGCGCTTATTAATTTAAAATATTACCTTACATGCGGCCGTTTATCAAATATGAGAGATGGCAAGTCGTAAACTTCAGCCCCCATGCCACAGTCTTTGGGGTGTTGGGATAAACTTGGCGCTCTTGTTCCCATTTTGGGTCCATCTAGGAGGCGTTCAACATGACGAACAAGGCAACCGGACTTATAATGCTTGAACACTCTCCTTAGCCATAGAATTCTATAATTTTAAATTTTGGCGAAGCCCCTAGTGTTCGGAAGACCGAGTTGAGGCGCTATCACGCTGGGGCGGACAAAGCCGGTTCCTCGCTCTAAGCGGCATAAGTCTTTAGGGACTCAAAAGACCTCTCGAACAGCGACCAGCTCTCGCCTTATCATGACGGTCAGTTTTAGCTTTCGCCCAGGCGCTCGCCCAGCTCAGCAGGCGCAATCGCGATGGTTCTCCCGGTGCTACCTTAGCCGATAGAGCGGGCGTAAGGTACCAAAACATGGGAGCTGGGCAAACCCAACTATTGACCCAAGACATGATTGAGACCAATGCATATAGTGCTATAAGTTGAGGTGCGCACTTGTGAAAGTGTTGGACTTATCACACCATAATGCGAGGAACATAAGCCCTGGTGTATTGGCCGTACCAAAGTGTGCGGATGCAAAATGTCATAAATGAACATATATGTAAAAAGGAATGCAATTATAAGCGAAAAGTGATGCATTGTTTATTCAGGAATTACGCCATGAGTGCGAGCGATACAAATAGTCACGGTAAGCAAGGGATTAGACTATTAGACATGTCCCCATCCGGGGTAGGCTGCGGAATGGTGTATTAAACAGATTTAATGCTCATAGGAGACCACACGAGTGTTAAATCGTAGCCATTGTCCTTCCTGGCTGTTGCATCGTGAGTTCGGCGGAGTCCTTTGCGGACAAGGCCTCTGTGAGCGGAGTCTGTGGAAAAAAAGAAAAACAAAAAAGCGAAACACTTGGGAGCCCTCGGTGTGGTTAAGCCGCACTCTAGGCTGTCGTGGTCGTGCCCCACCCCTATGCTCATGGTATCTCTAGGCGTAATGATGTCTGTGAAGGGCTAGTCTTGCAATCATGCGGGGGCTGGGGTTGGGGCGCATTACTCTGCGTTATAGCGCCAGAGACCGGCAGCTTGAAGACTTCCATATTTTCGTGATCAACCGTGTGTTTCATTTATGCTTGCTCTTTTATTTTTGCATTGCATCATGTCATCATGCCATCATGTCATTAATCTTTGCATCTCAACTCAACTAATAAATTGCATAGATGGTTGATCTATTTAAATCGAGGAAGGGTGATTTCTCTTTATAACATATCTTCCCAATATTAGAGGCGCTATATTTAAATATTTCATTAATTTGGAATTCACCATAACACACTTGCAAAATATTCCAATGCCTTTGTTATCTTAATTCTTGGTCTCCAACCTTGCCATATATTCTTTCATCATATTAGGAGCTCCACCAAAATCCAGCATTTTTGGACCTTCCTTTTATCGAGTCCTAGTTCAAACCCATTTGAACTAAATTCAAATGAGTTTGAATTTACATCTTTCAATCATGGCTTTTCTATTTTCTCGGAACAAGCATATTTTTGTGAATCCGGAAAATAATCCCCATCCTAAACTCTCCTCCTAGCATTTCTTTTCTTCTCCTTTCAATTTTACGCTAAGAGATTAGCTTTGAGAGAGGATGTAGCCAGCCCAAGTCGGCCAGCCTATCAGCCCAACAGCCCACCTAAACCCTTCCTAACCCTAGCCCGATGCCCTCACCCGATCCCATCTCCTCCTCTCGTTCCCTCTGCTCGCCGCCACACACCCATCGCTCGATCCCATCGCCCCTCCTCTCGATCCCCTCTCCCCATCGTCCTCCTCCTCCGCTGCCACACGCAAAGAGGAGTTCAGCCCCGCGCCCGGCCTCTGCAACACCACCGGGGCGGCCAACTCCGGCGGCCCTCCATCGCTTGCGCCTGTGTGCCTCCTCCTCGCCAAGTCCCCCGTCGCCCGAGCGCTCGAGGAGAGGAGCTCCTCGAGCACCTGCGCCCGCATCCGTCGTCCTCCACGCCCAGCAGGAGCCCCGCGCCGCTCGTCCCCTCCATTTTGGTCGGAGTTCGCCGGAGCCCCAGCACCGGCCGCCTTGCACCCGCGAGCACCACCACCTCCAGCACGCCTCGAGCCTCCTCCTGTGCGCCTCCGCCGCCCGGCGACCCTCTGCATCCACCTCCAGCAGCTCTCCCTACGACCTCCTCTTCATCACCGTCTCGTGCCGTCCCTACCGACTCCAACCAGGGAGCCCCACCGCTCGCCTGAACGTGGCATCCGCCTCCTGTTCGTGCTGCATCGTCTCGTTCACGGGCACTTCTTTGCCACAAGTGCTCCTGACTGAGACCCTCAAGTCATCTACCCGGAGCCCAAGTCCGAAGACTACCGTGGACGTGTGCCTGGTGTCACTTGGATTCGTCAAGACCGCTAAGACCCATACCTGGATCGTCAAGTTTGACTACATGGACCGCCAAGTTCCGCTCCGAAGGTGTACGACTACACCCGGTGATGCGACAAGTACCCCGACAACGTGTACATCTACACCGCCAAAACCGGACCGACAAGTACCCCGACGTTGTGTGCACCACTACCGTCGCCCCGAAGATGTTGGATTAGTCAAGTACCTCTCAAAGCGAGCGTGTACAACTACTTCCACTACCGTCGCGAGAACAACTACTTCCACTATGGCCGTGTACCGCTACTTCCATCTACACGCATCGAACTCATTTCGTCTGAGCATACGCTACAAAGGTATAACAGCCAAGGCGACCGCCCATTGCATGTGTTTAATGAGATGTCGTGTTTGCACCGTGATCAAATTGTAAACTGCGATGCCCTCTTTGCCATGCCACCGACATGTGGGACACCCGGTATCCGGGATCACTCCCCATCTCTTGCGTGTTCCACACATCCGCACACTTCTCGTTTGCATCGGTATCTCAATCAAGTTACCGGAACCGATATGTTGCCGTGGCATCATTTTCGGATTCGTTGCCGTGGCACCCGTTTTGTTCCGCCATGGTGACCAAATGCCTCGTATCTTGCTCATGTCAAAATTTTCATAAAATTGCATAAAACTTGCATATATCATCCGCATCATGATAACAACAATTAAAATGTTTAAAATTGTTGTTGCATTAAATTGCTAAATGATATGGGGATTTTTTTCGGAATTGTTGTTTGTTGTTCCGGCCTCATTTAAACTTGCCTAAATAGTTAGTTTACTTATGCTTCACCTCTTGCCATGTTTAACAACATTTAATATTGTTGGGTACATAAGCGAGAGAACTAAATAAATGAATGTGGTGTTTTGTCAATATGCAACTTGTTGCATATTGAGCTCCACTAATTTGTAATCTTGTGTGTTGCACTTTGTCATGCCATGCCTCATTAAACGGACACACATCATACTTGTTTATGCATCATGCCATGTTTATGTTTGTGCATTTACCATGTTGTTTGTTTCTTTCCGGTGTTGCTTCTTAGTTCGGTAATGTTGTGGTTGTGAGGATTAGTTCGACTACTCCCGTTCGTCTTCTTCATGGACTCGTTCTTCTTCCTAGCGGGATTTCAGGCAAGATGACCGTAACCTTGGATCTCACTACTATCATTGCTATGCTAGTTGCTTCGCTCTATCACTTTGCTGCGCTACCTATCTTTTGCTCTTCAAGCCTCCCAAATTGCCATGTCAGCCTCTAACAATTGACACCCTTCCTAGCAAACCCTTGTTTGGCTATGTTACCGCTTTGCTCAGCCCCTCTTATAGCGTGGTTAGTTGCAGGTGAAGTTGAAGATTGCTCCATGATGGACATGATTATGTTGGGATATCACAATATCTCTTATTTAATTAATGCATCTATATACTTGGTAAAGGGTGGAAGGCTCGGCCTTATGCACAGTGTTTTGTTCGATCTTGCCGCCTAGTTTCCGTCATCTTGGTGTTATGTTCCCGGATTTTGCGTTCCTTACTGCGGTCGGGTGATTTATAGGACCCCTTGACGGTTCGCTTTCAATAAAACTCCTCTAGCAAGGCCCAACCTTGGTTTTACCATTTGCCTCACCTAGCCCTTTTCCCTTGGGTTTAGGAGCAGGGTCATCTTTATTACCCCGGGCGGTGCTCCTTGAGTGTTGGTCCAACTTTGAGTGATGTCCGGCGCCCTTAGGCGACGAGTCTATGCCAACCCGGCGTCTGGCTCATCCGGTGTGCCACGAGCGAGATATGTGCAGCTCCTATCGAGATTTGTCGGCATCGGCGGCTTTTCTGGTCTTGTTTTACCATTGTCGAAATGTCTTGTAAACCAGGATTTAGGGTGATCGGGTCTTCTGGGAGAAGAATATCCCGTTGATCGCGAGAGCTTATCATGGGCTAAGTTGGGACACCCTGCGGGGTATTATCTTTTGAAAGCCATGCCGCGGTTATGTGGCAGATGGGAATTTGTTAATGTCGGTTGTAGATAACTTGACACCAAATCCGAATTAAAGCGCATCAACGGCGTGTGTAGCGTGATGGTCTCTTCTCGTGGTCAGGGAAGTGAACACGGTTTACGTGTTATGTTTGGCGTAAGTAGGAGTTCAAGATCACCTCTTGATCATTGCTAGCTTCACGACCATTCCGCTTGCTCTCTTCTCGCTCTTATTTGCGTATGTTAGCCACCATATATGCTTAGTCACTGCTTGCAACCTCACCACTTTACCCTTCCTTTCCCATTAAGCTTTGCTAGTCTTGATACCCATGGTAATGGGATTCTTTGAGTCCTCGTGGCTCCTGATTACTACAACAACGATTGCGAGTTCAGGTTTTGCAATGATCATGGCCTTAAAGCGATGTTTGCTTGTTTTGGAGTTCTTCTTACGCTTCTTCAATCGGGGATAGGTTCGAATTCGGCAACTTTGGGCTAGCGAGGTGGATGTCGTTTGAGCTTTGTTTGTGTTTAATCCGTAGTGGGATGTTGCTCTTATGTAAGATGATGTTGTATTAGTGTGGTATTGTAAGCCTCTTGTATGCATCCCCATCTATTATGTAAAGTTGATGTAATGATATCCACCTTGCAAAAGCGTCTTCAAGATGCGCTTCTATCCTTGGTGGGACCTTCGAGTTCCTTTAGGATAGGGTCGCATATTGGGCGTGACAAGTTGGTATCAAAGCCTCGACCGACCATAGGAGCCCCCTTGATTGTTGGCCGTTGTTGAGTCTAAAAAAAACTATTTTGAGTCTTAGGATTATATATATCAGAGAGTAGGATTCTTTTTACTCCTCAGCCCCCTTTGTCGCTCTGGTGAGGACTCCTGACGTAGATGTTTTGTCTTTCCTCTCCTCAAATTTCACTAAATTTTTTTTAGGATCACGCGGGTATCTTGGGATCATTCCGATATTCTTATGACGAGAACATTGTTCTTGGTGCCTCCTGACATTTAGGGGTTGTGGCAGTGTCCCGGGGAGTTGAGCTCCGAGGTGTTCTCGTCATAATTTTATCGTTGCGATTCGGAATACTGAGTTTTGCCGACATCGAAAATCTCTTTTATGCGATTGTTGGTGAGATAACCTTGGCGTCACCCGATCTTGGGGAGTTGGGAGTATTGCCATAGCTCATTATAACGGATGCTTTTGAAGGTTGAGGTACCACGATTTCGAAGGTTTCTTGGTTATGTGTTGACGGATGGATCTGACTTGGATGTAGGTATTGTTAGTTTGGGTGAGATATATTGCTTCCTGTATCACCAACACAGTTGCATAACCGAGAAAGTTTGGGAGTTTATAGGTGGGAATTCAAGTAGCTCCTAGAATATCTTTCCGACGGATGCATGATATGGGATTGGGTAAATCTCTATCATATGTTTGTTCGGCTTATACGCAAGCCAAATCCTTTGTTTTGTTTTATTTGTGGTATTGAGTTGCTTGAAGTCAAATGTTGAATCCATACCTTTTCCTAAATGGTGTTCTCATATTTCTATCTGAAAACTAATCCTTCTTGATCATTGAGGTTGTCATGTTAATTCTTTTCCAACGGCGTGTTTCTCTTCAAGTGCATCCGATCATTCCAACATTTGCGAGATCAATTCTAAGTTTTCTCAACGGTGTTTGTTTCATCCATCCCAAGTTGTCTTTGTTTTCCGCCCTCCACCCTTTTTCTTCAAGGACTCAGTTTTTTAATCAAGTATCCATTTATTCATGTGAAGTCTCTTCACTCTTTTCAATCAATGTTCTTATCCAGTGATTTTCCATGAAGATGCTCACGAGCTTCAAGTTCATCATCCTCCGTTCTTTTTTGCTTCTCCGGTGGATCCAATTCAAGCTTGCAGTGCTGATCATATTCCTTTCCTCGTGTGAATTGCTTTGTCATGTTTGGTGCACCTCTTAATTATTCACCTCCCTCTTTTTCTTCTCCGGAGTGCTTAAGATTATCTCAGAAGAATCATGTTTCCATTCTTAATCCGTTCAAGTTATTTTGAGGCTCTTATCTCATTCAAGCCATTTAATTCAACCGGTGCAACCTCTCTTTAAAATTGTTCAACGGTGTTTTCTTTTGAGTGGGCCCTAACCCACAGGTCTTTTCCCAGGATCTTACCTGACTCTTCTAATTATCTTGAAGTTATTCTCAAATTCTTTTCAAGTGTGACGTAAGAATGGATTCCATCAGTCACATGCCTTCTCCAAGATCGTTTTCAATTTTTTTTCATCTTTGGCTAAACTTTTCCTCTTAATTCTCTCGGAGTATCTCAATAATTCATGGTGGTGTTTCTCGTCGTCATTCTCGGATTTTGAAGACCGAAGAAGAGTTCCTCTTAAATTCTTACCCGTTCTTCCAAAGATGCATAGTTCAAGTTTGATGCCATCCTCTCATAATTGTTTTCGATTGTGGGAATTCTTTTCACCCATCCGGAGCAATTCAAGAGTCCTTTCAGATTGATTCTCCGTAGCCCATCATCTTAGAATTATTCAGTTTCAGCTTTCAACTCTCGTTCTTGAATTCTTCCGGTGCATCGTTGAAATAACCTCTAATCAGTTCATGGCCTCTTCGTTCTCATGTATCTAAATCCCCTCAAGTATCTTCATTTGTTTTCCAATTCTTCCCGGTGAATTGTGCCTTTGCTACTTTCATTTTCAATTCTTACGGTGGTTCGTTCAAGATTTCACTTCCTGTGTTATCATATCAATTCATTCGTTGTTTCCAAATCCCACTGGTGGTTCCATCAATACCTTCTCAAGTTTACGATATATCTCTCTTAATCCTTTTTCAATGGGAATAAGTAGTATGCCAAATCCGTTTGTCACCAAATTAATTTGATGAAGGATAAGCATACAATAAATCTTATTCTTATTTCCTCGAGGTGACTCAATTCTTTTTCCGGAGATTATTCATGATGAATAAATTCTTGATTACAAGTGATTCATGTTTCTTTCCGGAGTTGGTCATCATATCACATTCTCGGTTCGAGAGGCTTCATCTTTCTTTTCGGAGTTCCAAGTTCTCTCAATTATCTCGTCATGAGCTCCATCTAAATCATTGCAAGGCTTCACCTTGTTCTTTCAACTTCTCTTCCTTTACTGTCATTCTTTTATTAGGAGTTCCTCATGGAGGCTCTACATGGTGGTTAGTCAAGGATTCCATTCATTCTTCATTTGTTCTTCAAGACTTCTTTCGAGGTGATGATCCGCAAGCTATACTCTAAAATTAAACATGGTGCTCAACACATGTTTTGTTTGAGAGTTCAAGCATTCTTCATCATGCATCCCAAAGTGCAATTCTTTCTACCTTTTGAGGTGGTCTTATGTCATTCTTGACAATTTCACTTCGTGTTTCATGATTACAAGTTGTTAAGAATGAGATATTTAAATCCATCATTTTCTCTTTGTTCAAGAGATCTTTT
This sequence comes from Aegilops speltoides, assembly GCA_021437245.1. Taxonomy (NCBI): domain Eukaryota; kingdom Viridiplantae; phylum Streptophyta; class Magnoliopsida; order Poales; family Poaceae; genus Aegilops; species Aegilops speltoides. The sequence goes on along the minus strand of CM038143.1, from coordinate 271,441,988 downwards.
CAACCATCAACCTCGTTGTTGGAGTTATCTTGTGTCATATTTCACCTAAAGCCTTCCCTAAGGAATGTTGCTATTTGTGGTGCTTATCAATGATCCAAGTTTTCTCCTATCCTCTCGTGAAAGCAATTTTCATCTCTTCGTTGATCTCAAGCAAGCAATTGTTTCCGTTAGTGGCGGTTGTCACCTCATAATTTTGAGATGTTTTCCATAAGCCCACTACAAGCTTATTCGTTTCGTTGTTGGTTTTCCCAACAACCCGTTATAACCTTCTTGGAAGGATGCTTTCCAAGCTCATTTGTGGCAGAATTTAGCATTTTCTTCTCCATTCTTTTATTCCAATGATCTATCTTCTATTCTTTCTTCGAAGGCATGGTGATGCTGCTCTCTTCACTCATCATCTCGAATTGTGAGGACCGTGTTCTTTTAATGTTTATCCATTTAACCGGAGTGGTTTCGAATTCTATCTTGTCCATTAAACTCTTGATTCATGTCTTTGCAACCTTCAAGTTCTCGTAATACTCCTTGTTCCTCTTTTCTAACGGATTGTTTGCAATCTCGTTCATCTCTGTTGTACTCTTTCTTTTAAATTGCTCAACCTCCCATGGTTCATGGTTTCACTCGTTCGTTAAAGAAGCAACTTTGTTTTACCTCTCCTCTTCCTTTTTCCTCTGGTGCCATCCTAGATCTCGGGACGAGATCCTCTTGTAGTGGTGGAGTGTTATAGCGCCGAGACCGGCGCTTCAGAAGACTTCCATATTTTCGTGATCAACCGTGTGTTTCATTTATGCTTGCTCTTTTATTTTTGCATTGCATCATGTCATCATGCCATCATGTCATTAATCTTTGCATCTCAACTCAACTAATAAATTGCATAGATGGTTGATCTATTTAAATCGAGGAAGGTGATTTCTCTTTATAACATATCTTCCCAATATTAGGGAGCTATATTTAAATATTTCATTAATTTGGAATTCACCATAACACACTTGCAAAATATTCCAATGCCTTTGTTATCTTAATTCTTGGTCTCCAACCTTGCCATATGTTCTTTCATCATATTAGGAGCTCCACCAAAATCCAACATTTTTGGACCTTCCTTTTATCGAGTCCTAGTTCAAACCCATTTGAACTAAATTCAAATGAGTTTGAATTTACATCTTTCAATCATGGCTTTTTCTATTTTCTCAGAACAAGCATATTTTTGTGAATCTGGGAAAATAATCCCCATGCCCAAACTCTCCTCCTAGCATTTCTTTTCTTCTCCTTTCTATTTTCTGCTAAGAGATTAGCCAGAGAGAGGGATGCAGCCAGCCCACCAGTCGGCCCAAGCCGGCCAGCCTATCAGCCCAGCAGCCCACCTAAACCCTTCCTAACCCTAGCCCGATGCCCTCACCCGATCCCATCTCCTCCTCTCGTTCCCTCTGCCTGCCGCCACACACCCATCGCTCGATCCCATCGCCCCTCCTCTCGATCCCCTCTCCCCATCGTCCTCCTCCTCCGCTGCCACACGCAGAGAGGAGTTCAGCCCCGCGCCCGGCCTCTGCAACACCACCGGGGCGGCCAACTCCGCCGGCCCTCCATCGCCTGCGCCTGTGCGCCTCCTCCTCGCCAAGTCCCCCGTCGCCCGAGCGCTTGAGGAGAGGAGCTCCTCGAGCACCTGCGCCCGCATCCGTCGTCCTCCACGCCCAGCAGGAGCCCCGCGCCGCTCGTCCCCTCCATTTTGGTCGGAGTTCGCCGGAGCCCCAGCACCGGCCGCCTTGCACCCGCGAGCACCACCACCTCCAGCACGCCTCGAGCCTCCTCCTATGTGCCTCCGCCGCCCGGCGACCCTCTGCATCCACCTCCTCTTCATCACCGCCTCGTGCCGTCCCTATCGACTCAAACCAGGGAGCCCCGCCGCTCGCCTGAACGTGGCATCCGCCTCCTGTTCGTGCTGCATCGTCTCGTTCACGGGCACTTCTTTGCCACAAGTGCTCCTGACTGAGACCCTCAAGTCATCTACCCGGAGCCCAAGTCCGAAGACTACCGTGGACGTGTGCCTGGTGTCACTTGGATTCGTCAAGACCGCTAAGACCCATACCTGGATCATCAAGTTCGACTACATGGACCGCCAAGTTCCGCTCCGAACGTGTACGACTACACCCGGTGATGCGACAAGTACCCCGACAACGTGTACATCTACACCACCAAAACCGGACCGACAAGTACCCCGGCGTTGTGTGTACCACTACCGTCGCCCGAAGATGTTGGATTAGTCAAGTACCTCTCGAAGCGAGCGTGTACAACTACTTCCACTACCGTCGCGAGAACAACTACTTCCACTACGGCCCGTGTACGCTACTTCCATCTACACGCATCGAACTCGTTCGTCGAGCATACGCTTCAAAGGTATAACAGTCAAGGCGACCGCCCGAATGCATGTGTTTAATGAGATGTCGTGTTTGCACCGTGATCAAATTGTAAACTGCGATGCCCTCTTTGCCATGCCACCGACATGTGGGACACCCGGTATCCGGGATCACTCCCCATCTCTTGCGTGTTCCACACATCCGCACACTTCTCGTTTGCATCGGCATCTCAATCAAGTTACCGGAACCGATATGTTGCCGTGGCATCATTTTCGGATTCGTTGCCGTGGCACCCGTTTTGTTCCGCCATGGTGACCAAATGCCTCGAATCTTGCTCATGTCAAAATTTTCATAAAATTGCATAAAACTTGCATATATCATCCGCATCATGATAACAACAATTAAAATGTTTAAATTTGTTGTTGCATTAAATTGCTAAATGATATGGGGATTTTTCGGAATTGTTGTTTGTTGTTCCGGCCTCATTTAAACTTGCCTAAATAGTTAGTTTACTTATGCTTCACCTCTTGCCATGTTTAACAACATTTAATATTGTTGGGTACATAAACGGGAGAGAACTAAATAAATGAATGTGGTGTTTTGTCAATATGCAACTTGTTGCATATTGAGCTCCACGTAATTTGTAGTACTGTGTGTTGCACTTTGTCATGCCATGCCTCATTAAACCAGACACGCATCATACTTGTTTGTGCATCATGCCATGTTTATGTTTGTGCATTTACCATGTTGTTTGTTTCTTTCCGGTGTTGCTTCTTAGTTCCGGTAATGTTGCGGTTGTGAGGATTCGTTCGACTACTCCCGTTCGTCTTCTTCATGGACTCGTTCTTCTTCCTAGCGGGATTTCAGGCAAGATGACCGTAACCTTGGACCTCACTACTATCATTGCTATGCTAGTTGCTTCGCTCTATCGCTTTGCTGCGCTACCTATCTTTTGCTCTTCAAGCCTCCCAAATTTCCATGTCAGCCTCTAACAATTGACACCCTTCCTAGCAAACCCTTGTTTGGCTATGTTACCGCTTTGCTCAGCCCCTCTTATAGTGTGGTTAGTTGCAGGTGAAGTTGAAGATTGCTCCATGATGGACATGATTATGTTGGGATATCACAATATCTCTTATTTAATTAATGCATCTATATACTTGGTAAAGGGTGGAAGGCTCGGCCTTATGCAGTGTTTTGTTCCCTCTTGCCGCCCTAGTTTCCGTCATACGGTGTTATGTTCTGGATTTTGCGTTCCTTACTGCGGTCGGGTGATTATGGGACCCCTTGACGATTCGATTTGAATAAAACTCCTCCAGCAAGGCCCAACCTTGGTTTTACCATTTGCCTCACCTAGCCCTTTTTCCCTTGGGTTTAGAACTGAGGTCATCTTTATTTACCCCGGGCGGTGCTCCTTGAGTGTTGGTCCAACTTTGGCGATGTCCGGCGCCCTTGGGCAACGAGGTCTATGCCAACCCGACGTCTGGCTCATCCGGTGTGCCACGAGCGAGATATGTGCAGCTCCTATCGGGTTTGTCGGCACATCGGTAGTTGCTGGTCTTGTTTTACCATTGTCAAAATGTCTTATAAACCGGGATTCGAGGCTGATCGGGTCTTCTGGGAGAAGGAATATCGCCGTTGATCGCAAGAGCTTATCATGGGCTAAGTTGGGACACCCTGCAGGTATTATCTTTGAAAGCCGTGCCGCGGTTATGAGGCAGATGGGAATTTGTTAACGTCCGGTTGTAGATAACTTGACACGGATCCGAATTAAAGCGCATCAACGCGTGTGTAGCCGTGATGGTCTCTTCTCGGTGAGTCGAAGTGAACACGGTTTACGTGTTATGTTTGGCGTAAGTAGGAGTTCAGGATCACCTCTTGATCATTGCTAGCTTCACGACCGTTCGCTTGCTCTCTTCTCGCTCTTATTTGCGTATGTTAGCCACCATATATGCTTAGTCGCTCTTTGCAACCTCACCACTTTACCCCTTCCTTTCTCATTAAGCTTTGCTAGTCTTGATACCAATGGTAATGGGATTCTGAGTCCTCATGGCTCCTGATTACTACAACAACGATTCTTGAGTTCAGGTTTTGCAATGATCATGATCACGAGAGCAATGTTTGCTTGTTTTGGAGTTCTTCTTACGCTTCTTGATCGGGGATAGGTTCGGTCGGCGGCTGGGCTAGCGAGGTGGATGTCGGTTGAGCTTGTTTGTGTTTCATCCGTAGTCGGATGTTGCTCTTATGTAAGATGATGTTGTATTAGTGTGGTATTGTAAGCCTCTTGTATGTATCCCCATCTATTATGTAATGTTGATGTAATGATATCCACCTTGCAAAAGCGTCTTCAAGATGCGCTTCTATCCTTGGTGGGACCTTGAGTTCCTTTAGGATAGGGTCGCATCTTAGGCGTATTCTGGCGATGCTTTCGGAGCGTGCGGTGGTCTTGATGTATGTTACTTGGTAGCGTTTGGCCATGTCCGTCGTTTAATGGCGGACTCGAAAATTGCCTTAACGAGGCTGCTCGTACTTCGCCGTGAGAGCCTTGTGTGTTCCTCCGTTCGGAGGGCGTTGATGTTCCATTGACCACGATGACTCCACGAGGGCTGGCATCTTGAGCTTAAGGTATGCATAATGCGGCACGCGTTGAACTTTACAAGCAGCGGTTCGTCCGAAGCGAGCGTGATAGCCCGCTTGAGCAGGACTATGTTGAAGATTAACTCCTCGCTCGGAAATTATCCGGGATCGAAGACCACTTCGGTGTGGTGAGCACTGTACAATTAGCCTCAACACGGTATGGCGCCTTTGAAGGTCGTCTTTGTAGGTTTAATCCTTGAGGGTCCATGCCCATCTTGCTGCTTTATATCGATAAGCGGGAGGCTGCTGCCGCCGTCCATCGGGACTCTAGTGAGTGAAATCCATTAATGATTGCGTCTAAAACCAATGCGGCGAATCCGCCATGGCGGATCTTGGTGGGGTGGTCCTTGATCGAAAGTGATGGGCAAGAGGACCATGGATTGAACTTGAGGCGTGGCTCCATCGCATATCGTCCCTAAGTGCGCTTCCGCTCCCTCTTGGGTATGTGGGTTGCGTATATCATGTTTACCGTCCGCACTTGTGGGGAAAACCCATACATCCTCTCTTGTCTGGCGGCGGGGTCTCTTCCTCATCATCGCTATGCAGCCCCTTTCATTGTTTTGGCGATTAACTTGCTGCTGCTTGAACACCCAACAATCCTGTTGGTGTGATTAGGCAGCTTTTAGAGTGCCATGTATCTAGCAAGCGGTCGAGTATTCGGTCCAAATTGGGCCGGACCGGAGTAGTTCATTTAAATGGCTTTTCGTGGCCGGGTTTAGAGCCTCTGAATCCGGTGTTGGCTGCCGTATCCTCGGTGTTATCGCCGTTAACGCGGCATTTGTTTTTATTCTGCGCGACTGTCATTGCGGTCCTTGTTGTCAGTGCGAATTTTTTTGAGGTTATTCTGCGGGCTAGCCAGCTGTCCTCCCCCTGAAGCGGGTCATGAGTGATGTGAGGGCTGCCATGGATTCGGCTTTTCTGTCCTAGGTGCGGGCCAGCCACTCGTCGCGGATGTTATGTTTGAAGGCTGCGAGGGCCTCTACATCCAGACGATCGGCGATTTGATTTTCTTTGTTAGAACCGTGTCTAGAAGCTATCGGCGATTAAATGCGGCTGCTGAATTATGTGGCTTAGGTCATGGCGTGCGGTGGTCGCACATATGTGCCTGAAGTTGACGAAATCGGCTTCAGGTCCTCCCAACACCAATTGACTCTGGCGGCAAGCTGTTAAGCCAATCTTGAGCTGGTCCTTTAAGCTTGAGTGGGAGATACTTGATGGCGTGGAGATCGTCACCGCGGGCCATATGGATATGAAGGAGATAATCTTCTATCAAACCCGCGGGTCTGTTGTGCCATTGTAGGATTCAATGTTCACGGGTTTAAACCCTTGAGGTTTGATGATCCATTACTTCATCATGAAGCATAGTGGATGTCTGGCGCCTCTATCTTGGGCAATATCACGGCGTAGCTCGAGAGAGCTTTGTCTGCTGTGTTCGGCCCGTCGAGTTCTTTGTATCCGTGTGACGGTAGTAAATGCGTGGATCGTGGGGCGCCCGTGATCCATAGATAGATCTTGATTGTCTTGCCTTGTCCTCAATATGTCTCACAAGTCCGGCGCATTCCCGTAACCCGGCGCTTTTCGGCGGTGCGAGTGCAGTTCAGTGGAGGCCTAGATGCCTCTCTGTCGCGGCCACGAGGTGGTCGGTCTGCCGTATTGTGTCTTGTTGGTGATGAAGGTTTATATGCCTCCTCCTCTAATCGGGGGAGCAACTTGCATTTTGGGTAGCTTTTGGAGGGGCGTTCGAGTTCATGCTCTTCGGCCACGAGGACCTCGGTCCATCTGTCGGCCAGCAGGTCTTGATCAGCTCGAAGCTGTTGCTGCTTTTTCTTTAGGCTGTTCGCCGTGACCATTAGCTTTGTGTTTAAAGCGCTCTTGTTTGGCGGGATCCTCGGGCACAGCGAACTTCGTCGTCGTTGAGGCTTGCCTCGTCTCGGAGGAGGCATGTAATTATCATCCTCTACCTCCTCGTCTGCCGCTCTCTCTTGAGGCTGGCTTCTTCGTCCTCTGTCTTTGAATCTTCTTTGGAGGGTTATCTTTAGCACTCTGGGGTATTATTGTCTCGGTGCGGAATCTCCATTCTTCTTTGTGGCGGGATTTAGGCGGCGCCCGGCGTCGGCGCTTGGGCTGTTTCTTAGAGAATCTGCCTCCGCTTCTTCGCCGTTCCCATCCTTTGGGATGTCCACCATGTATATGTCGTATGGCGAGGTGGTCTTCGGTGCCCGTGGCGCTGGTTCTTAGTAAATCTCGGCATCATCGTCCATACCGTTGATGTCTTGGTCGTAGTCTAACATGTCGGTTAGATCATCGATAGTGGCTACAAAGTGGGTGGTGGGTGGGCTTTGAATTTCTTCGTTGTCCGCATCCCAACCATCGACCTTGATCCGGCGGGGCTCTCGATAACGAGAGATACTTTAGCGAATTCGGGATGTCGCCAAAGGGTGAGTCTTTGAAAGATGTCGCAATGGTGAACTCCATGATCGGCGTGTCGGATTCGATTGGCGGTATGAGAGGTTGAGTCGGTGAGAGTCGGCACCTTGAGTCCTGAGCTTTGCAAAGGACAAGGTCGATATTCGGCTCCATCGCCGTAAGTTGCAGCCCCGGCGGTGTCCAGCCACATCCTCGTCTGCGCGATCGGCTCGAACTATGGGTGAGCGGACTCATGTGCAGCCTCGAGTCTTGTCGGTGGAAGAGCTAAATCATTCCCATCGTGGCGGTCTTGTGGCGCTAACTGTGGCTCGAATCCGTCGAAGATCAAGTCTCCATGGTCGGTAGTGAAGTTTAGGCTTCAAACTGACACGATGGCGGGCGTAGCTTCGATCTGCTCGGATGGCCAGCGAATTAGCGGAGTGCAAAGCCGCCCGAACACGAAGATCGGTCCGGGAGAAAAGTCTCACCACTGGACTGCGTTGTTGTTGATTGAAGAAGCCATCAAGCCTATCGGTGGCGACAGGAGGAACTCTCAATGAAAGCACCAATGTCGATTGTCAAAACCGGCGGATCTCGGGTAGGGGTCCCGAGCGTGCGTCTAGGCGGATGGTAACGAGGAGACAAGGGACACGATGTTTTTACCCGAGTTGGGCCCTCTCGATGGAGGTAAAACCCTACTCGTGCTTGATTGATATTGATGATATGGGTAGTACAAAGTGGATCTACCACGAGATCAAGGAGGCTAAACCTAGAAGCTAGCCTATGGTATGATTGTTGTAATGGTCGTTAGTCCT